>CAUYSK010031437.1:0-138057 GCA_963575035.1 Avahi laniger
AAAGGAAAAAAAGACATTCTGTAATAAATACATCTGCACTTGAATGTTTATAGCAGCACAATTCACAGTTGCAAAGATGTGGAAACAACCCAAGTGCCCATCAATGCATGAGTGAATTAATAAAATGTGATATATGTATACCATGAAGTATTACTCAGCCACAAAAAACAGTGGTGAAATAGCACCCTTGTATTATCCTGGATGAAGCTGGAGCCCATTCTACTACGCAAGGTGTCCCAAGAATGGAAAAACAAGCAGCACATGTACTCACCATCAAATTGGTATTAACTGATCAACACTTAAGTGCACATATAAGAATAACATCTATTGGATGTTGGGCAGGGGGAGGGGGGAGGGAGGAGGAGGGAGAGGGGGCAGGTATATGCATACACAAAGAGTGCAATGCGCACCACCCGAAGGATGGACATATTTGAAACTCGGACTAAGGGGGGGGGGCAAGGGCAACATACATAACCTAAACATCTGTACCCCCACAATATGCTGAAATAAATAAAGTCTATTAAATTAAAAAAATTACATTGCACACTAATGTATATTATATATATAATATATATGCTTGTATATGTTTTCACTAGGATAGCCAAAAGTACAGAAAGATAGATACTAGGCTGTCACCATTGCTTACCCCAGAAAGGAAAGGAGCGTGTGCTATATGTGTTGAGGGAAGTGATTTACTTTTTCTTTATTCATATTTATATTGCTTCTTTGTGACAACGAGCAGATGCTACTTTCACAAACAGCAAGCATAACTGAAAATTTCAAATAAGAAAGAGATCACCATGGAGGTGCCTGTGGAACTGAATCCATGATCCAGATTAATGCTTCATTATCTTCAAGTTTCGTTTCACACACAACATTGTGGGTTGACTGTCTAGACGTGAACACCCACCATATGCTAAGGAAATTGCATAGAAATGGGAATTAGCTGTGGAACTGTCTCAATAGCTGCTCAAAAGGAAACAATAAAAATAGTTTCTTAACATTTGTGATAAGACCACTGTACAAGTGATCACTTGACGTCATTAAATCAAGTGTCTTTTGCATAAGTTTCTGCAGACAAAGAAGTCCAGACATATTTCATGTGCAACTTGAAATATGAGATAGGAAATCAGCGAAGATAAGATTTTAGTACATTGGTTTGTTCAATGGATTCCACTCATCCTCCCTAACTCCCAAACTAAATCCCAGACATTTGCTTCAAGCCTGGAAAAGACTTGGAAGTAAGGGACTATCTTTTTTTTTTTATAAATTACTCTTTCTGTGTGCTCCGTCTCCCAAGCACCCACAAACGTGGCGGTATCATAACTTGAAATGCAGCGTGGGGTTGTGGTTAGGGGCACACTCTCTGGCACAGAATGCCTGCATTCAAATCTCAGCTGTGCCACTCACTGACGTGGACAACTCACTCAGCCTCCAGGTGCAATCGGTTTCCCCACCTATAAGGTGGGACTCATAATAACAATCACCTCTAGGAATCGTTATGAGATTAAACGTGTTAATATAGGCAAAGTATTTAAACTTGTGCCCGGTATTAAACCACAGAAGTTTTTGTGCATTAAAAACTTCTGGTATGGCCAGGCACGGTGGCTCACGTCTGTAATCCTAGCACTCTGGGAGGCCGAGGCAGGCGGATCGTTTGAACTCAGGAGTTTGAGACCAGCCTGAGCGACAGCAAGACCCCGTCTCTACTAAAAAATAGAAAGAAATTAGCTGGAAAACTTAAAATATATATGAAAAAAATTAGCCAGGCATGGTGGCACATGCCTGTAGTCCCAGCTTCTTGGGAGGCTGAGGCAGGAGGATCACCTGAGCCCAGGAGTTTGAGGTTGCTGTGAGCTAGGCTGATGGCATGGCACTCTAGCCAGGGCAACAGAGTGAGACTCTGTCTCAAAAATAAATAAATACATATAAAAACTTCCGGTACACTTTTCCAAACTTATATATGATAGGGTATGTTCTCTCATTCACTCAACACACGTTTTGATTGAATGTCTCCTGCCTGCCAGGCATTGTGCTAAACGTCCAGGATAATAAATAAATGAATCGACCAATCTCATAATCTCTGTGTTGAATGGTCCATTGCACATTTCACAATGTGTATAGAACATCCTTTTTAACCACTGTCTCTTTTCAAAGTACAGGACAAATGGAAGCTGTCATTATGATATAATTAGTCGTAGAAGAATACACAAGCCAGGAACAGGACGGCCCAAGCTGGATCCCCAAGGAGGAATACCACTAACAGGAGTGTGGCCACAGGGCTTGACACCCCAACTCACATTTGTGGTGTGACCATAAATTATTGAGTCTGGAACCACAATCCAGAGCAGAAGTTTGATCCTGTGGCCTTACAAGTGCGCTGAATTCCATCAATGCCCGGTCAAGTTTACAGCACTGTGTCTCCAGGAAACCATGCCAGTTCACACTGGCCCACATGCACAGGCCCGAAAGAAATCAGGGCTGACCTAGAAATAACTAGAAAATGGATCTAATAACAACAACAAAAAAACTGCTAAACCGTGTGTCGCTTTTTCTGTATTCTTTCCCCTTGGGTTTCAGAGGACAAAAAGGAGCATTCTTCACTGCATATGGTTCGTGATTTTTAAGACTTTGGATAGGCAAACAAAGAGATGACCATGGAAATGCTCATTGACCATTGAAAACTTACGTCCTCAGCAGCATTTCTGCGGCTCAATAATTGCCCCAACGCCATGAGGCTGAACGCAGCAGCTTCTGAAGCTGTCTGTGGTTTCGATGAGAGTTGACAGCAATACAGCAGGCTCCGAACAGGGCAACGCTCAGTGTACCTCAAAAGCATCATAGCCATTCCACTCACTCCTTCATTTATTCATTCCACAGTTGCAACCCTTTCTGTGTGCCTGACGCTAGGGTAAAAACTGGTATTACAAAGATTTTTTCTTTTAATTCCAAGCAAAAAGTAGGTACAAACCACAAAAGTTTATAAGGGTTCAGTCAGAAAAGAATTAAACTTCCTAGCAAAATAAATACACAATTTGGCATTGTTTTTATGTGGGAAACCATTATTAGTCTAATTAATATGTCATTTACGGCAACCGACCACAGTTTCGGTGTTCATTTCTCGGGAGCTTAGTGCAAAGAAGAGGTCTTAGAAAGCTAATAGATAAATAACTGATCTTTCCCCACCATTGCTCCTGAAGAAATAGTAGTCAAAATTAACCTTAGAAACAGTGCACCCACTGACGGTAAATAAACAAGACCTACCTGGAAACATTGCCATAACAACGTGCACCTTTCTGCTTTTCACAATGCAAAGTTCAGATATAGGTAACACTGTCCCCAGAAGATGTCCCCCAAAGCTGGTTTTTATCTGCTCTTCTGAGGGTTGCCCCCATGAGTAAACCTCCTGATCTAAAGACATTCGTGTATGCCTAGACTTCTCGAGGGGCCTCAGAGTCATATTGTCACAAGACACCTATAAAATTTTTATAGCAGCAGGAATCTATTGACCAGTGAGTAAACCGTACATGTAGTAAAAATTCTGTGTGTCAGAATTCAGAAGCCAGGGCACAGCGGGTCATGTTGCTGCTTGGCCGCTGGTGTAGAGTTTCCTATGTCAGACAATCCTTTCATTAGTGCATTCCCACCTGTTCACTTACCTCCCCCAAAACGAGATTAATAAATAAACAACCAAAAAACTAAATCAAGGTAGCCATTTAAAAAGCCATTCAGTCAAAATATAGAAATTAAAACAATAAAAAAAAGTCATGTTTATTTGGAGACTTACGGGATCCACATACAATCCTTGAGCTGTCCAAGAAAGATGAAAATTGAGAGACCTGGGACATGGAAGGAAAGGAAATTTATCATGGTTATGAGACTGTCTTGGGGGAAGAGGAAGGGAGGGTCTCCTTTTCAATGTAGGATCATTTTGTTTTCACAGTTGCATTGTGCAAACAACTGATAATACCCCAAATGGCCTAATTCTGCCATTTACAAAGAGCTCTCTGTGGCTTATCTATCAGTCCACCTGTCCTGGGCTCACAGCCTGTCTAGACCAAGCTGGGCATTATCAGTAACCTCTGGGTATTAATCGAGAACCTACTCAGGCATACCCAGTCTAACACTGCTGGTGTTATAGAAGATGCAGGAGGAAGAAAAGACACTGTTCCTCCTCCAAGTTCTGCATTGATTATGACTGCAAAATAAGGAACCCCACAGACCCGATGCTCTCCATTGCATCTGAGAGAGAGCTGACAGATTGCTTTTCAAGCCCTTGAAAACAAGAATACATTTTCTCTACCTCCTTACTGAACAATGTCTCTGGTTCTGATGAAAGAGAAGAAGCATCTTCCAGCCCTCTTGCCCTGAGGTTTCCCCGTGAGCAGGTCAAGGTCTAATGCATGAATCTCAGTCAAAGCTAACAGATCCAATAGAACCTTAAGATGGCTGCCTCCACATGCCCCTCTCCTGTGACTCCTAGTGGGCATGGAAGGAAAATCGCTGCTGGTAGTTTCCTCTCCCCAGCCCCCACGGAGGGTGCCCTGCCTATTTACATGTGTGTGGTCAGCCCCACAGAAATGAGAAGTGGTTATTCCTCACATACGTGTTGGAATATAGCAGTCTTAGGAAAAAGGGGCTCTCAGATGAGGACTGTGCCTAACCTCAACCTCTTTGTGGGGAGCTCCTCTGTGGGGAGCCACAGCAATGCAGTGGTGCACGGTGACCAGGCACATGTGATAAGAGACCTGCCCTAATTCATTCATTGAACAAACACTCATTAAGCACCTGTTGTATGCCTGGCATTGCCAATGCTCTGTTTTTCTCACCAAATCATTTAAGAATCTGATTCCCAAATATGAAGTGGTACGAGGGAAAGACAAGAATGACTAGAGTTGTACAAGTTACAAGTTGTATGCTGCACAAGGGCACCCAACGAAAGACGTGAATGGTGACTGAAACCCAACCCAGGCTCCTCTTGCCGATCCAGATGCTCACACATAGGGCTGCATCTGCCCAGGGGGTGCAATTTTCCTAACGTGCAAAACACCATTGTCTCATCCAACAGAGACCTTGTGCAGAAGATATGGGATAAGGTCAGATGCCAACAGGCTGCAATTCCCCATTTTCATCTCTATCACTAAGAGATAACATAAGAAGGGATGAATGAATTGGTCATTGCCTCAGTCTCCTCATCTGTAAAATAGGGACAGTAGGGCTTCTCCAAGTTTTTGCCTTAAGATAGTCATTGTAAGGAGTAGCCTAAACTCACTAGAAAGAAGATCTTCAAAGAATATAATGTTTATATTAAATGTTAGAATTTATTTTCTTGCTTTGTCCCAAGGAGTGCTGCTTATTAACTATGGATCATCCTATGATCAGAAAATAAGCCCTATTTTGTAGTCCCTGCCAGGGAAAATTAGCAGGAACTCAAATTGTGCCAGCTAAGCAGTGGTCATGGAAGGGCCTGGCGAGGCAACAGCTGCACAGCTAAAGGCCTATCGGGGGCCTCAACCAAAGCTTCAGGTCAATTCTTCATCATCAGTACTCTCAAGTTTTACATAGAAACAAAGGTCATAAACAAGGCCAGCAACCAACATTTGGAACCAGATGGAGAAGAAGGGGACTTTCTTTCCTTGAGGGCACACAATGAGTCTCTCCCATCCTTGACTTTCAGGGCCCAAATGGAAACATGGGAGCTCAGTCAACATTTGTTGACATTTGTGCTGAGTGGTCAGCATGAGCTTCCAAGTGCTTGATCCTCCCCCTTTAGGGAAAAGATGTGGATTCACACTTAGGGTTAGGAAGATCCTAAATAACTCATACAAAATAATCTGATTAAGTTATGCCCTCAGAAAAGGAACATCATTTCCCACGTTTAAAAACATCTTTGGGCTGAGCATGGTGGCTCATGGCTGTAATCCCAGCACTTAGGGAGGTCGAGGCGGTAACATCGTTTTAGATCAAGAGTTTGAGACCAGCATGGGCAACGTAACGAGACCTCATCTACAAAAATTGAAAAAAAAAGAAGGAAGAAATGCCTTTGTATCTAACCTAAATCTCACATACTCCTCTCGTTCTAGCTTTAATGGAGTCCAAAAAACATGTCTATAAAATAATCACTCTGATTCTGCTTATCTAGACTGTGTCTGAGTCTGTTTTCTGTTGCTTATAACAAAATACCTGAAACTGGGTTATGAATAAAGAAAATTAATTTATGAAGAAAACTAATTTATAAAGAAAATTAATTTATTTCTTACAAAGGTTTCTTATGGAGGTTAAAAAGTCCAAACCGGAGGGGCCATATCTGGTGAGGGCCTTCTTCCTCGTGAGGACTCTGCAGAGGCCCGAGCTGGCTCAGGGCATCACAAGGCCAGGGGGCCGAGTGTGCTCGCTCACAACTGTCTTCCTCTTCTTATAAAGTAACCAGTCCTACTGCCATGATAGCCCATTAATCCATTAATCCATGAATGGATTCAGTAACCTCTTAAAGACCCCATTTCTCAATACTACCACATTGGGGATTAAGTTTCGACGTGAGTTTTGGAGGGGACATTCAAAACCATAGCATGCAGAGACTGAAAGATTGACATTTTAAGATATTCTAACTATTTTAATATGCTATTTCTAATTTGCAGATGAATTTATCTTTCTAGGTAAAAATCCAATCAACTAATGTTAGTGTCATTAGACCATTCTGTGACCACTTGTTCTAAGTACAGTGCTTCTGAATTTCTTTTTGTCCAAGTCACCTTACAGTTATAGATTAGAAGCCAACAGCATGGTTTGCTTATTATCTAACTTCAATAGAACCTCAAGATTGTAGGAGACAGAAAGTACATTCTGTGATCTCCAGTTCAAGGTCCCATTTTCATTTTCCTCCTGTGAGTTGAGGAAGGGGTTTGCAGAGGGAAACTCTGACAGACAACGCTCATCCAGTATTTAAATGTGTTTTCTCTGGTTTCAATAGGATTGATTCCTACAGCACAGAGATTAAATAATACTTTGCCCCTTAGTGGTTTCATGCTTCACCCAAGCAGGTGGCTACTTAGGAATGTATTTGGCGCCACCTTGTGGAGCAGAATTAAATTTATTTGTGAAGGGCCTACTCTAGTCAATTTGGGGTCACACTTGAAAACATTTTTCTCATTTCTGATCACTTTTCTTTCTCTGGGAAGGAACCTCTGTGCTGATCTAATTACAGTAGCATCTCTAGCCTTGTAGGGGGGAAATTTTTTTGTTTTCTTCATATACTGTCATTCTTGGTCAAAATGGAGCTATAAATGCAAAAATTAAAAGCTTCCAGTCCCTGGAAAGCTCCTAAACCTCACTGACATTGCCAGGAATTGAGCCATAATCCCAGATAATTATATTTACAAGAAAATGCCTACCCATACTCTCTCCAAAAGATAATATTGTTCACATATGCTTTGTATAGAAATCCACATACATCGGCTTAGCATGTTGCGATCTTAGACTAAAAAATCAGCCTGACCTAACAGAAGCGTCTAAAATTGCCTGCCCTACAATATATCACATCACTCGCTTTTAATGCTGTGCATGATCTGGTTTACTTTCTATTGTATTTTCCTGTTGCAAAGACATTTTTATAGTTGTATATATCTCTATAGATGACTCTAAGGAAAGAGCTCACTTTAGAAGCAAGACTGTACCCATTTTTGGATAAACATACCTATCTATCTTATCTCAGAGGAAACTATCTCATCAAGAGAAAGTTTAAGTCTGTTAAATACACACCAAAATTTTTAAAAGGTTTAATTATAAGCAATGTTTCTGTTTTTTAATTTTATAATACACAATGTTTTCACTTGGAAGAAGCTAGTTTTGTGCAGCTCTCCTTAGCAATGCCTGAGTAGGTAATTCGTATTACTGTAGCTTTAGCCTGAATCATCACAATAGTTATAAAATTGTACATCAGGGACATTAAATCTGAACAGATAAAATGTAGGAAGTAGCTAGAATCATCTTGCAGCAAAATTCCTTTTCCGAAGCCCACCTTTTTGAGCTTCATGAAAGGGAAATTAACACTAACCAGGGCTGTGATTTTTGCAAAACAATTCTCTTTACATGCTAAGAGGTTCTGGAGTTGAAAGCTCAGGAGAGGAGGGAGAGGTGAAGACGAGGCTTTCTCAGGAATGCTCTGGAATCTGAAATACCAAAGTATGAGTATTTAGGACAGAAGAAGTGTGAAACAAGGCAGGATCCAGAAATGGAGCCAAGCCAAATGCTCCTTCTTCTCAGTGTTGGTCAGGAGCCCCCGTAAGCTCCAGGCTCAGATTTTCTTTCAGAGCTGGAAGGAGACAGACAGGGTCAGAAGTCTCCAGAGTGGAAGAAGTAACGCAAGGAAAATAGAGTCAGAGAGAACAGCAGATGGAAAAATAAAATGCATTCTTGATACTAGGTGATAGATCTTATTCGTATTGCTAAGTCCTCAAGAAAAGAAATAAAAGAGAACGCAACTGGAAATAAAGAAGACCCATGAGATCTTTCTGGGGAAAGAAAGTGAAGTCGGTCATCAAATATTTATGCAGAACGTTGTGGTCATTGGTGCTGCTCACCAACTACGTCAGCTGTCCCAGGCTCAGGGGAGAATTGCACTTCCTGGCTCCCAGGTGGTTGGCTGGGGCCATGTGCCTAGTTTTGGTCAATGAGTAGAGAGCAGACATGACACGTGTCACTTCCAGTACAGAACATTTGATGGGTGTTGCGGGCCTTAGAGTTCTCTATCCCTGTGGCACAGTGGCCTGCAGTGCAAGGCAGTGGCTGCTCAGCCATTCTGGCTCTCTGAGAGAAAGCCAAGCACAGTCTCTGAAGTCAACATGGACGGTAAGTGAGAAAGAGACCTTTACGGCCTCGGCCACTAACATTTTGGAGGTGTTTGTTACTGCAGCATGATGAGGCCAATCCTGACTGAAACGCACCTGCACCAGGGAGGCAGTAGGATTGTCCCTTTGAAGTACCCAGAAGGATTGACATGGTCCTTAGGTTTAGACAACAAGTGCCTGAAGCTCACAGTGGAGAGGTAGGGAGGACATCGGCTAGTGGAAGAAAATCTGACATTTAAAAGCAGTTTTCGTCCGGGCGGTGGCTCACGCCTGTAATCCTAGCACTCCGGGAGGCCGAGGCAGGCGGATTGTTTGAGCTCAGGAGTTCGAAACCAGCCTGAGCAAGAGCGAGACCCCATCTCTACTAAAAATAGAAAAAAATTAATCAGACAACTAAAAATATATAGAAAAAATTAGCGAGGCATGGTAGTGCATACCTGTAGTCCCAGTTATTCAGGAGGCTGAGGCAGGAGGATCGCTTGAGCCCAGGAGTTTGAGGTTGCTGTGAGCTAGGCTGACACCATGGCACTCGCTCTAGCCCAGGCAAAAGAGTGAGATTCTGTCTCAAAAAAAAATAATTTAAAAAATAATGTTTTAAACATTTAATAAGACAAGTAATTGGTCACTATTAATATTGACTGAAAAATGGTAAATATAAAATATTCAAAATCATCAAATTATACATTGTGTAACTTACATATGTATATTTACTTTTTATTTATTTATGACAGAAAATACAACATAAAATGTTAACAGATTTTTTTCCCGTGGTTAATAGAATCATAGTGGATACACATTAATCTTTGTGCATTTCAACACTTTTTTTCTAAAATGAGTACAGATTACTTCTGTAATCAGAAAATATTGGTAATTTAACTTTAACATTGTTATATAATTATATTAAAATTTTTATAAAGTATGCATTGTAAAGACTTTAGTTCTTTATAATGAAGACACGTTGAGCAAGACTTGTGGTATAGCACCCAGGTACATTATGAACATCTGAAATATAAATCAGCCCTTTTACTTTTACCTCTTTTTTTTGTATAGCACTTAGCACATTACAATTCAATATTTACTGATATTTGATGATTCAATTTCATTTTCGTGATATTTTATATTTTGCTTCAGTGGAGTGACTTTTTTTTGAATTGCCATAATAGACCTAAATTTATTGGTGGTACTTTTGCCCTTTATAACTGGCTTGAGCTCTTTCTCAATTCAGGAGGAAACTGCTATCTTTGCATGATTCCTCAGTCTGAGACACTGCAGCTCGAATCCCCTTGAATATTTCAATCTGCTACTTATCATCTAATCTGGAAGTTTTGATCATATTTTAGGCACAAAGTTTTGTTTCTTCTTTCTTTTATGCCTTTGCTATAACAGATCAATCTTATACAACATGAACTTTGAGTGACTTTTATAAAGCTTTGTTTACTCAATCTCTTATCAGTTATCTGTGTTCTAAAAAAAATGCCTTTGGATGAAAGAGGCAGCCTAACTTATTCAATCACCAAAAACACTGATCTAGCTCAAGGACACCTTGTTTAATTACACGTTTCCTCTAGGGCAAGAAAAAATGTATAAGTTTTAAGTGAATTGGTACAAAGTTTGGATCCAGGTAAATTGAAGCCAGTTCCTACTTGCAAAGTCTCAGTTATCCAGAATATATCTGGGGAAATCCATTTAATGCGTTGAGCAAATATATGCTGACATTTCAGCAGCAACAGGTTGTTGATCTGTTTTTATTCCAACACTCAGGTAGCATTTCCCACTTTCCCATGTATCCATCTCTGTGTTGTGTGTTCCAGATACAAAGATGACTAAGACAAAGCTCTGGCCTTCAAGGAGTCATACACTAATGGGGAACATGGACACATAATCCTGTATTGCCGATTTTATAAGTACTGTGAAAAGGGATGTATGCACAGGATATATGAGAAAAGAGAGGAACAAATCAAACTTAAACCCAGAAGTTCACATATATTTCAGAACTATAAAAATATTCTCCTTTAGACTGTATTGTATGCTCATCTTCATTAATAATAGGACCATATTTATTCTTTTAGAAACAATTATTCACTGAATTTCATTTCTTAGATACAATACCATTATTTCATCACCATCACTTCTAACAATCTAGGTTCACGAATGTGGAAAGTGAAGTGTGCATTAGTAAAAGATTGGAAAACATTTAACTCCCCTTAACATAATTATAATTGAACTCTTCTGCCTCTTGCTGCCTACTGTCTTTTTTATTTATGGCAGGGATGGTTTTGTATATACATTTCAAACCAAACAATTTTCTCTTTGTTTGGGCTTTTGATTCTTTCATCACTTTGGTCTGCTGCTGGAACATATACTTAATCTTTTACTTAGTTTAGATTTTGGAGAATGGCATGGGCAACATTTCCACCAGATTCAGGCAGGACATCATATACTAACTTTTTCCCATTAAAGAGTAAGTTATTCGGCCCTAAAAATTATTTTGCATTTAAAATCCTAAGGATGGTTTTGCATATGTTCTAAAATCACTTTGAATTTCTACATTATTCTGATTTAATAACAATATTTATAGAATATCAGCCAACATGTCATATGCTGACATATGTTTGAAACTGCTATTGAATGTTCCTAGTTTTGGAAGCACATGTGCTTCCACATATAGAGATGATGATCAGTAATTCTTTGAAGATGACAGTGATTTTTTTATATGATTGTTTTATTTGTCATTAAATTACTAATCCAACCAATATGGGATTGGCAGATTTTGCCACATTTTGGACAGATGTTTCTTTTTTTGCCAGTCAGATTTAGATGCTCTATTTGCTATTTCAAGCTGTTCCATTTTCATGATTTCGTTATAGGAATATATAGTCCCTATACATTTTAAGTGTCTTACCCTTGTTACTTTGTTTCCTTCTATAGTGATCCAAACTCTACCATCTCATGCTAATTAATATATTTTTGCAACTTCAACTATAATGTCTTTATTCAGTTTGGAGATAATTATCATTCCTAACCCACTACCTATGAGAACCTAGAATATTCAACACAAAATGAGGTACTTAGAAAACTTCTCTTCAGTTGTGACTTTATTTGTGACAAAAAGAAAGATCTGACAATAAATTTATTGCATTTTTAAATGATAAAGTATATGAGGTTACTTGGCACATAATGGTTACTAAGAAATATTAATCTCTCCTATCCTTAAAAAAAGCAATAAGAATGAGTAGTCTTCAAAGTGGAGTATAAGTACCCCGGGGATGTGGCGAAACAAGGTTCCATTGGGTTAGAAATTTCACAGTTTTCAGATACTACTTTTTATTATTACATTCTACTAATTTGTCAATTTGTATATATCTTACATTATACATAATATATTTATATAGATTTATAATTGTTTAATTTTCTTGCATGCTCAAAAAGGTTTGGAATCCACCAGATTAAATGGACTGTTCTCAAATTTCAGTCCCTTCCATACTATTCCATAAATTTTGTTGTATTGACTAGTGCTTAAGGAAATTTTAATACACTGCTAAAAAGAACACAATGAAGAGCTTGAAAATTCAGAAAGTAAAAGCCTATACTAGACAGATGATAGATATATGATAGACAGACAGATGGACAGATAGAGCTAGAAGGTCATTCTGAGAAGACTTTCAGCTTAATGTTAACAAAAGCTTGAAACATTCATGATCTTCTTCGGTCCCACGCCAGTAATTTGTGTGTTCTATGTAATTTGGATTACAATGCCCTTGCCTTACTTTTTATTTCATCTTAAAAAATAATATAGCTGGATACAACATTATAGTATGCTAATAATATTAATTCATATTAAGAGAAATACATAATTAGTAAAAATAAAATAATTTGCATCCAGTACTATCTAAAATATTCTCGTCACTCACACCAGACAAGCTATCCATTGTAGTCTGTGAGTAATTAACACTAAATGCCCATTAGGCTTGATGATCTGAAAGGCAAGCGTGTACAATGAACATGAGGTGTGTCAGATCTTTCAGTTAACTCTGTCACCCAGAAGCTCTAAGTCATTGAGCAAATAACACATTCTCCAAACCTCAGATTTTGCTGCAAACTGGAGATGACTATTCCCTGAAGGACAGTTGTGAGGATTTGATACTATGTTGAGGACCCCTCAGTGTTAGGTGCATATTAAGCACTCAATAAATTAGAGCTACGATCTGCTGTAACTGTTAGTGTCCTTGTGTTTGTGTTTCTACTTGGCCAGAGGAACTTTCAGGTAATATTGCTGCCATGAGCCCAGCCTTCTGAAGCCTTCATATGCTGTCGTACCTTTGCTCTGTGTTGAAAGCTAGGATTTATGACTGTGGCAAACCAGGAAATTAATTTCAGATCCAATTTTTCAATCTCCAATATTCCTTTCTTCAGGTATCTAAATGTTGATTTTCTGCATCGATGTTCATATGCCACATATGAGGGAATGATCTGGTATCTCTCTCCGAAATTGTTGCTAGATCTCAGTGCTCACAGCTAATATTAAGAGTCCTCATTTTTCCAAGTTTCTCGATTCCTTGAACTTCGTCTAAGGTAGATACACACATCAACCTTTCTCATTCTCCTTTCAAAATGAAATTTCCTTTCAGCCTTCTTCTCTGCCCAAAGCAGGAAATAACCGCCCTGTTCCCTGGCAGTTCTCACTATGTTTTCAAAATATTAGGAGGCACTGTCTGCTATTTGGAATCATTTTGGCTTATTATAAGGGCTCACACTGTACTTCATTAGCAGGGCTGCTGTGAAATCATGGAACATTTTGGTGAAAATTACAAGATATTTAGACTTGTTTCTTGCTGAAAATATGCAAAGCCCTTCAGGGAAAATACAAGCAGATGGTGTTTGAGACATTTATTGTTTTTCCTATGTATTTATAAACAAATACTATAAATTAAGAGTTTCAGAATGATCTTTAGGAAATCTAGTAGCAAATTAATGTACAAACTGGTATAAAATTGCAGTTGAAAAATCTGATATGCAATTCTATCTTACCAGTGTATTTCTTTCCTTTCTGTACTGTGTTTTGAAAAGGTTTCAGAATTGATCCAAAATTGATTGTCGAAAAGCTCCAGAAAAAGCAAAAGCAGCAAGCTCTGAGTTTTTCCTCGAGGTATAATTTTGGTAACTCATGTAAGCTGAGTAATTAACACTACCAAAAATATTATTATTCCTACTCTTATATGTATACAGCACTGTTGTTTGTATTTATCCAGAAAACCTTAGGCACAAATCCACAGCCATCTAAAAATGAAATGGGTTATTCACTTCTTACCATTTAAGAGTCTAAAAATGTAATTTGGATTATTTGTGGGTTATCTCTAGGGCAGGGCTGTGATTTTTTTGGAAGCTTTCAGGTATTACTCTGAAAACCATATTGCACAAGTGGTACATAAGTAACTGTGTGTGAAGGAAAGAATCCTTAGTTTCGGTGCTTCGGTGCTAAGGTAAAACATTAGTTACTAGTTGTAATAGTGAGAGTTCAAACTTGATTCTCATCCAAATCAAGGCGGGAGGTATTTTTGAAAGTATAAGTCATCTTTATCCCTCCACTAATTGATTTAGACTTTTCCTTTCTACTTTGCCTAATGTTCTTTCCCCTTGTTCCCATAATAATCTCCCTTCACCTTCTATTTTTCATTTTCCAATTTTGCTTGCAGAAAAGCAGAGAAAAGGTCTAAATGAGGTATTTGATCATCAGAAAAATGTTTCTAAGAAGGATGTAGTGGAGATAAAACACCTTTTAGAGCACACTTTTGAAGATATGTTATCGATAAGCAATGCTATTTTCGTGTAAGACATTTATTGTATTTTGACATTCAGATTAATTTTTGCTGATTGAAGACGAGCACAAATACAAAGAGAAACATTCTACCTTAGTGAAGAAAGTTAAGCCAGTGAATCATATTGTTTTTCTGACTTTTACAAATAGACATAGTCATTTCCCCCAATATTCTCATAAGTATTGGAATTAAAAATTGAATTCCCTGTTCTTATTCTTACTCCCTCTCCTTTGCTTGCATTTTCCTCATTCTCTCATTGTTACACAAAGATTAATAAATAGAGACATTTTGGAAATTTCTGGGGATCTATGATGGGGTATGTTGAACATGAAGATGCTCCTAATGTTATGGACAACAGGTAGGTGTCCGTCTTAAAATGGTTGCCCATGAGGAGTGAGCTATGAGGATCCCAGCTCCACATTCTTTACAGACTGTACATATGGATAGTTTAGTGAAAGTCATTCATATCAGATACCAGGCATTTCAACACACACAAAAAAACAGTCTCTTGTATTGAACAACCGTCTATCCAATGAGGAGATAATTATAATATAGCCCTCTAGGTCTTTATTCACAGTTTGAATTACAAAAATAAAGTTAAATAAAACTAGTTTAAAGGACATAATACTGGGGGCCTCATTCAGGATGGCATTAATCCTTTCATTTGTTTGGTTATACCCTGCTTTCCAAATTGAATGATTTAATTTATTCAAAAACATTCTCTGAATGAACATTTCTTAATTTGCAGAAGAGTCTCCTAACTGTCTTAATCCACAATCCACACTTTTCCATTTCATCCGTAAGTAACCAATACAATGTTTTTAAAATATCCTGCACAAACCATGATACATCATGCACTGGATTGAGGAAGATGAATAATCTTTTTCTAGATCCAGAAGACCTAGACTATAACCCATTTTTCTCTGTTCTAACAAGGAACATAAATCACCATATCATCATCCTTCTTTGCCTCTCATATACAGAAAATAATTGTAGACATATTGCATATTCTTTGCAGAAAACATTTTCTATATTGTCTCTCTCCCTTTTTGTTTCTTCCCTGAAGCAAACCCCAGCTTTTTAAAGTTCAACCCCTTTAAGTAGAATGAGAGAAGGAATTTTCAGACAGGATCCAAAAAGGACTAGAAATTAAAACTTGGTTTATTCACAGAATGTATATTATATGTTAAGAAAGCTCAGAAGTCATGCATGATATAATTACCTATAATACCCGCAGACCAAAAAGTGGCTTCTTGGCACCCAGTGGACGTGTCCCTAAACAGAAGGCATCCTAATCTCGTGCACCTAATGGAGTATGTCAACCCAGACCGTGGGATTTAGAAGTTTAGAAACACCCAGGTACTTTCAGTTGGTGGATTTGTCACTTGACAATTAAAATTCTGCTTCAAAAATAAAATTAGCCTGTAGAAATGTGATTGTGACCAAATGATGAAAAGGAATCACACTTCCAGCTTTAAGGAATTAGGCTGTACTAAACTGTGCTGAAAGAAAGTGAATCGAGCAACTGAGGCAGAAGGCAGCTCTTCCTGTTGTGTGAAATGATTCACAGTGGACTCAGGGCCAACGAGGAGTGCATAGGAGCACATCCAGGCATCTTGACGTCTTGAGCAGATCCAAATTTAGCCTTCAGACTCTTGCTTTTTACTGAACTAGGATACAATTTCTCATTCCCAAAATATAATGAGGGGGAGATGGAGTGGAGAATTTTAGAATCATGAATATATTGAGTGGAGAAACTTAAAAACAATTTTGAATATCTTCCTTATCTCATAGACAGTGAAAAATAGACCCCAAATCAATGAGTGCTATGAGCTGAGTCACATCACTTAATTAAGAACTAATCAGAATCTGGTTCATTCATTTGAAGTTTGGTTTTTAAAATGCTTTTTGTGTGTTCATTGGTTCATTTTTTCATGCATTTTTGCGTTTACTCATTCAACAAATTTGGGTTCTGTGAATAGATTGCCTGGGTTTGACTCTGGCTCTGGCACTTGTTAGCTGAGTGATTCTGTGAAATTTACTTAACCTTTTGTTCCTCTCTTCCTTCATCTGTAAAACAGGCAAGTATAATACCTACCTTCCAGAGATGTTGTGTGGATTAAATAAGTTAATTCATGCAAAGAGTTTAGGACGATGCCTAGCATACAAGACATGTTTGATGTGTGTTAGCCATTGTTGTTAGCCCTTAAATGTCATTTCTTATAGATAAGACTTTTAAATTAACATCTCACATTTTCAGTTCTCTTCTGAGATTCATCTTCAAATTTTCTAATTTATGTTGAGAAGGTCTTCCTAAATCAAAACCTAGTACCTCAAATTGCCAAGACCCAAATTTCACTATTTATCTTCCTCCAAATCACCCCCTTTTCTGTTTGCTGACCCATCACCCCACCCTTTTTTGTTATACTGTTCCCTAGATGTAGGAAAAAAGTCTACATCAATACATGCTTCAAATAAAAACTCTCCCAAATGGGACTTCTTTTTCTTCAGAATTGTCTCAATTTCTCTCTCTCTCTTTTTTAAAGAAAGTTAAAAACCTAATACATAAATAAAATAATGATTAATGATTTTACATTGAAATATTTTAAAACTCAATCTATAAGCAAGATATGACAGATGAAATATTGAGTCACAGAACAAGTAAGGAAAGGCAGTGCATTACTTTTATTTTGCTTTCATTTTCTCTTTTCTTTTGCTCTATATTTCCATGTTATTTCACTCAGTGATGGTTGCTAAAGTAAATAAACATCTTTGTTTCTATAGACAAATGGTCATATATCTATATAGGTATGTGTATACATCTATAAAATGAGGAAGAATTTTATTTACCAGAGAATTTCCTCAAGAATTTCTACCAATAGCATCACTCAGAATGAAAAAATGGTACACGTCCCAGTAGGGGTGCTGTGAAGTTGCGGAGCCCCCAGCCATCACCCACCCATCTACGTGACTTGTGAGTTGACAATTGACTTGCAGATTTCCTGGAAGCCACATTCAGCCACATAAGACATTAAAAGAAACAAAAAGAAGTGGGAAAAGAGAGAGAGATACTGTCATGCTTTCTCTGTGAAATATAAGTACCTATAATATGTACCTCTGAAGAAGTCTGTGTTATGCTCTGCAAGACTCCTGGACTGGGCTCGTTAGGAGTACCTATAGTAATACTAACATTCTCTAGGGTTTTAAGTGGGATTTCTGATTTCTTTAATAGAAACTCCATTAAAAAACCGAACCATGTGCATCATACATATAGAGAATGTAGAAGAACGTAACCTCTTATAGATATTGTATTGTCTACTCTTACGGCTCACAATGAAATTATCCTAACTAGTGATACCGAGTCACCTGTAAATAATGTTTACTAAAACCATAGTCCAAAAATAAGTATCCAAACACATACATGTAAATATAAACTATATGACCTGCAGATCTCTTATAGTTCTGATTCTAATATGCTCTGACCAGATCTAACCTTCAAAATCACTGCCAGTGACTAGAGAGAGACATGTGTTTATCTGGTGCTACAGGTAAGTTTCAGAATCATACTGCCACTGAATAACAAGCGGATGATGCAGAGGAAGTATATAGGGTGAGCAAAATGACTAACATTAACCTGATTCCCATTTCCTTTCTTCTTCCCAACTTTTGCTATCTCAGAGAACCTGCTAATGTGTCAGCTCTCTATTCTGCTGAGCCTGTCCGTTAGAAATAATATTTCTACACTCATTATCAATAATGCAACTGCCACGGAGAAAATTCAGGCCAGTTACAATGCATGGTCCAAAGCTATCTAAGATATAAGTGTGGGTGTTTCAGCTTGGGTCTTATCTCATTTGAAATTGAAATATGTTTGCAGTGCTTGAACGTGGGAAGATTAATTATCACCTCTGTTTCAAAATAAGCAGCAGTAGAAACCCATCACACGAAAATGTGGAAGTGACATTGTCGACAGCTAACAAGAGAGGTTTTCAGCTGGAAAAGGGTGCAAACAGAAACAAATGCATTCATATTTCTAATCTGCAGCCAAATAAAAATGGTGTTTGATACTGGCTGAGTTTGCCTCAGAAAATCAGGGACCCGTTTTGATTAGAATGCTAAATACAGCAAGATGAACCACAGAATTCTGCCTCCCACTTATTTCAATGATTACACATTTCCAAGGTCAAGCTAGCTATTTTTTTTTCTCCCCCAGTAAGAGAAAAGAAAACATAAACAGACCCACCATTGACTAGCAATGTGGCCCTAGGCGAAGAAATTAATCTCTCTAAGCTTCAGTTTCCCCATCTACAAAACGGACATGCTTAACTCACAGAGTAGAGGCGAGTCTATTATGTATTAGTATAAACAATTAACACAGCATCTGGCAGGCAGTAAGAGCTCAATGATGGTTAGCAATTGCTCTTGCGAAACCGTCCTACTCTGCTCTAAGACCACAAAAACAAAAACTCTTCCTTCCTGTCTGAATGCAGCTCTATCTCAAACAGTGAGGGAAATAAAAGGTTCAGTTTATCCCTCCTCCTTAAACTTCAGTGATTATAAGAGATCATTTTGGTGCTTCATTCCGGAAAGATACTTCTTTTTTATTGTTGTTTTAAATGCCATGTCAGAACTCCATAGTTAATACCAGGTCTTTCAGAAAGGTCTGTTAGGCTGTTTGAACAACGGCATTGTGCAGCCCAGGTCTCACTGTGGAGCCCTTTTGTTAACAGGAAGGTGTGAAGTTAGTGAGTCTGCTGCCTGTACCATACATTAAAATAATGAGATGAAAATTGTATAAATTCAAATCATTTGGCCCCCTTCTCCATCTCTATTTCTCTCTCAATTTATGTTACACAATGACATAAAGTACCACCTTTACAGGTGAGTCTGCCCCATGGTTAATCATTCTGATACATGCTAAAATACCTCACACTATAATTTAACATGAAGAACAGCTAGGGGTTGTGTTGAAACTGTCATGACTCACAGGAATCTACTAATTTTGTCCTGTTCACGTTCATTCTATAACTTTGCAAGAATTTCTGCCAACGTTGGTGGGGGTGGCAACCGTGATTAAAAAAAAAAAGAGAGAGAGAAGCTCTTTGTGAAATGGCATCTCGAGTCTACGCCATTGATAGCGTCTTTCTGATTTCCCAGGCAAGCTCTTTCCGAGCCACTCTAAGCCCTCCAGAGACAATTTCTTTTACGAGAGTCAAGCTTCCTTCTGTCAGGCTCTCACATCTTCAGCGACAGTAATCATTCTTGAAGCTAGAAGTGTCGTCTGCTATCTTGATGTTGCCGGTGCTGAAAATGGCAAACAAAGTCAGCCTGATTGTTTTAGGTTTGGATTAGTCTGGAGTGCATAGAGAAACATTTTAAAATACTTATTTTGACTATCAAAGTGAGTCGATGTGACAGCAGTCGTCAGGGGAAAAATGTGCACCATGCAAGCACACAAACATCCCACAGCAACCAGCTCCAGCTACTTTGCAGTAGCACATTCGAGGGAAAATTGCTTTCATGAACATCAGTGAAAAAGAGGGCAGTTCTCCAAGTTACTTTGGAAAAGATACAACCACAATGTGGTATCCACGATGGCATGGAGGTCAAAGGGCTTTGGAAGTAAACTCTTACAGCACATAATCTTATTGCATTGTATCTGTGGTTTGATGCACATGTGTTTTTATGCAAAATGTAACTATTTATAAATCAGACACAGATTGGCAAATTCTGGCCCGTTATGCCCAAACACAATGGTAATTAACAGAAAGGAGAGTAATTTGAGTAAGTAAATTGAGAAAAAACAAACAACTATCATACAACAAAATAAAAGGAAAAATAAAATGAACTAGTTATGATAAAATTTATCTGCTGAAAGCAGTTTTAGAATTCAGTTCAATCACCTAAAAATCTGCATTTGTGAATGAAAAGCTACTCAGACCACTCTGATTGTATTATGTGATACCTTTCTAGATTTGTTATTCAAACGAGAAAACTCTCATTTATATGGCAGGGAACTGCATGACTCTTCACAAAAATATATAAAATTAAAGATGCATTTTTTTTCTATACCTTCCTAATAATAACAAAGTTTATATTTAATCAGTTTGAAATGTCATATGATTGCTAATTTCCAAGAGAAATTAAATCATCCAATATTTATCACAGTGAAATATTGATGTCTACCTTAGGGCCTTTTGCGAAGTATAATTACCAACTCTATTTTTAAGCAAAAAAAAACCCTACTTACCTTGGCACAAACAAGTATTATTTGAAAATAATCATCCTCAACATATTTCCAAAAGGTAGATACACACTGTCATGTGATATGTTCCATATTTATAGACATGAAGAAAAAGCAGGGTAATTTCTTCATATTATTAATAATTAGAAAAGAAAGTTGTACAGAATACTCTTTCAGATCATCTGAACATAATATATGAAATCATATTTTCAATATTTTTAAAAGCTAATATTCAGCATATTTTCTTCTATATAATCATGTCCTTCAAATCCCTTACCTCTTGGTAGCTAGATTTCTATACTAAGCAATAAACAAATTCCATTTTTATTACAAAGATAAATATTAAAAAGACATCATAAAGGTAACAGAAGAAAAGTAAGAGAAGCATTCATCTAGTTTGCGAAGCATTCATGTGATTTTTATGGCATATGCTCGTAAGTTCCCGCCAAGGATGTAGACTTCTCATACGAAAGCTCAGATCTCACTCCCACCTCAAGACAAGAGCTGGTCTGAGACCAGCTTCCTTCTGACCCCCTCTTCAACACCAGGACTAGTTCGCGCCTGCCTTAAAGTTCTGGATCTATTTCAAACAAAAGGAAATGCGTCCTAATATATTTTAGAGTGGGCCTACGATCATGCTCTTCTAGATTTATCTTCATTCTCTCCATCTCAAATCAGTTCTGGCCTTTGGTTTGTAAAAGAAGCATTATTATTCATTCTTCATTATCAAATAAAATTTGACTTCATATGAACATTTATTCCCCAAAGAACCTTCCTTATCACCTCACTGAGACAATCTGAACCCCATGCTCCATTTTCTTCTCCCCAAGGACTTTTTGGTATAACAGCAGGGTCAGAGGCATTGTGATTTCTAGTAGAAGAAATTCAACTTGAATTAGTATGTTAAGAAAAGTTTGCAAATATAGGAAGGATGGAGCAGAGCTGAGACCAGGAACAGTGTGCTATTTCTTGCTCCTGTTTTTCTCTACCAGTTGTCTTCCTTCTCCCCTATATCTAGAAGCAGCTTCTAAAATCATTTCCTTCCACCTCCCCTCCAGAGAGGAAATAACTCTTTCTAACCCACTTTATTTTCAGATAATTGTGGGAGACAGAAATTGATTATAACTGGCTTAGTTTGAACTCTATGTCAGAAAGATGATTACAATTTTCAAAATCTCCTAGAACCTGGAAAAAAATGGGGAGAAAAAGCTTTCAGGAAGAACCTAGCTAGGAAAAAAAAAAGGGCAATGAAGGTGTGTGGCCATCAGAAGAAAGCCAGGGGAGCTGATATGGCAAAAACAACTTAGCCCCACTACAACTTCCTGTGCTGTGGACAGATTGTGGCCATCAGGGAGAAAATTTATCAGATTGAACACGTTCATATGTGTTTGTCTTTCTCTGTCATTTATCAAATGCACCCATTCCGTAGAGAAATATAAAAGTAACTGTGATGGTTAATTTTATGTGTCAACTTGACCAGGCCATGTAGTACTCAGATATCTGATCAAACATTATTCTGCATGATGCTCTGAAAACGCTTTTGGATGAGATTAACATTTAAATCTGTAGACTGAATAAAGCAGATTACCCTCCCTGATACGGGTGGACCTCATCCCCTTAGTTGAAGACCTGAATAGAACAAAAAGCCTGACCCACTCCTGAGTGAGAGACAATTCTTCCTGCCTGACTGCCTTCAAACTGGGACATTGGGCTTTTTCTTGCCTTCAGAATTAAACGCTGGCTTTTCCTGAGTCTTGATCCTTCCGGCTTTTGGATTGAAATTATACCATCAGCTCTTCTGGGTTTCCAGCTTGCTGACTCACCCTGCAGATCTTAGGACTTGTTGGCCTCCGTAATCATGTGAACCAATTGTGTATGGACACAATTGTGTGTATGTACACATACCCACATATGTCCTGTTGGTTCTGTTTCTCTAAAGAGCCCTGACTAATTTGCTACCCTCCTATGTGTTTACATTTTCTGTGAGAAGTCCTAACGTAAAGAAAGAACACAGAAAGTTTAGAAACCCCACCTAGAGTGTGGGTACCCTCTTTACTGGATGGAGACAGTGCAAAAGCCAATTTTTACTTCTCAAAGAATAGTTGACATGCTCCAATGCAGCCAGTCTATGTGAGAAAACAAATCCCTAGGTTTCCAGAGTCTAGAGCCCACTGGGTAGGAATGAGTGAGTATTCTAACCTTCTGCCATTGCCATTGCCATTGTATATAAAATAAAGCCTTAAGATAATCTTAAGTCTTAAGGGCTAGGACAAAGGATTCTTATTACATTTCCTCACCCCTTAGTTCCAGCCAGCCCTTCTACTATTATAACTCATGGAGATTTTGTAAAAACTAAATGGGCTACTGTATATAAAAATTCCTACCAAAACTCATAATACAGAAGCATTCAACAAAATTTATTTCCATATTTTGCCTCTGTGCACAAAAGAATTGACAAAGCTGGCCTGAGACTGCTATCTTTAGAAAGCCCTGCCTGTAAGTTTGGTCCTTGGCTGGCCTCTGGCATCTGGATGCTTGGATTTCAGAATTGTTCCCACCATTTGCTAACTGATTAGATTGGCTCACTGTACCTAAATTGTGCAAATCATATGGTTTATGCTGAACATTTGCTTTCCTTCTGGGAGTCTCAAATTTTGTTACAAGAATGTGTCTATGTGAACAGTCCCCAGTAAAATCCTTGGGCACTGATTATCTAATGGGCTTCCCTGATAGACAGCATTTTACATTTCTTGTCACAATTCAATGCTGGAAGAATTAACCGTGTCTTGTGTGACTCCACATGGAGAGAATTTTTAGAAGCTTGTACTTAGTTTTCTCCAGACTTGTCCTGACTTGCCTTTTCCTTTTGATAACCTTGTTTTAATTTAATAAATCTTAGCCATGAGTACAACTATATGTAGAATCTGTGAGTCCTAGTGAATCATCAAGGTAGTGTTGGGGAAACCCTAACCTGGCCTCTAACTTCCTAGCTACTCCCTTCAAATTCAGCTCAATCTTCCAAAATCTCTTATAGGCCAGTCTATGTCTTATTCTCTATAGATGCTACACAGACTTCCCTTGTCCAGGGACTATAAACCTGAATATATACCCAAAGTAATTTGGGGTTTAGAATAGCAATCTTTCTTTTTATGATAATTTGCTAGTGGAGCTAGTTATGTAGATAAAGAAGATATAACCATATATTGTATATATCTGATTTTAAGTCTGCATCCCTAGTTAAGGCAACACATTTGGTTATTTTAGATATGCAGTTGAGGCCCAAGGGTTTATGTCATAAGCATAGTAACAATGTTTTTAATCTAGAGAAATTTTAAGGCAAATAAAACCAGTATGTCTACCCGAACCATGCAAAAACAAAAAGCAATAAAACAAATCAACAAAAACTCACAGAATACCTAGCTTTGAGCAATGTTCTTTTATGATGAAATCTCCAAGATGAATTAATTGTAAAATCTACATGAAAGTAATTGGATAAGGTTGCTTGGTAAATGGGATTATAATTTTTGCTTAGGACTCTTTCTACGTATCTATAGCTAATTATTTCCCCTCGGTTGGTAACATTAAATCTTTTATTCTCATGTTTTTGGTTTAAAAAGTAGAATCAATTCCTTTATTGATGAAATATTTTTCTCTTTTTTCAATCTGTCAGTAAAAAACAGAACACCAGGGTTTACCATGAACGGATAATATTCTTAAAGGGTAATGTCCTTAAGATGGTAGAAATGCCGGTCTTTTCTCTTTCCAAATTAACAAGTTTTATTGGTATACAAAGTAAAAGTCCCACTAAATACTCACAAATAGGAGTTAATATAGGGTGCTAATTTAGGTGGCTCAATGGAGTCTTGAGAACTGCAGAGGACTGTAAAGTTACAAGAGTTGCACCCATACACACAATCCTGTTTTCTCTGCCAAGGGTATAACATCATATATGCACTTCCATGTCTCTAAGAGCCCTCTTATCCTCCCAAACCTCTAAAATTTATTTGCTAAAAAATAAAGCACAGGAAACCGTCCATACAGAAGGCAGGAGTGAAGGCATACTGAAAACAGGAAGAATTAGTGAAATACTACCTATTTACTAATGAAATCTGTCATTGCACTGCACCTTCTCCTCTTGGTTCAGGATAAACTCTGGGCAAACAGGCTTTTATCCTCCTCCCAGGGAGACAGGATAGTGTAGTTTTCCCTCTAAAGAAACTGGCTGGGTTGAGAGAAAAGATACAGTCATTTGTGAATAGCCTGACAAAAGAGCCACGTTTCTGTCTTGTTATCCAATAAAGGATCCTATCACTTACTCTGTGCCACCCATATGCTCAGAGCTGACAATCTATATTTTATGCTTTATTGATAACAACCTTTGATTATTTTTTATTAATAAATAGCATTTTATTTCTACTTTATTAATAAGACATTTTCAAAAGCGTTGACAGTCAAACATTATTAAACATTTCAAAACTGTTAAAAAATAAAAGTTAGAGGCCAAATAATCCCTCCCTCAAAAGGAACTCAGAGAAAATAAAGACAAAAAAATTAAAATGAAGATGTAAAAACCTGGAATACACTCAAAAATAGAGAAAGCAAGGAAGATTCTATAAACAAAGAAACCTTCAGAGAACAAAATATAAATTTCAGATGCTAAAAATATAACAGAAATAAAGCATTATTTAAGAATAGCTGGAAAATGGAGCTAAAGAAATCTCACAGAATATGAACCCCAAATTCAGAGAGAGAAAATATGAAAAAAAATTAATTAAAGGAACAACCTTTAAGTCCAACACCCAAGTGTACATGTTTTAAAGAGACAAAGTAGCAGATATGTTGGATAAGCAAGTCCAGAGAGCTAATATAGGACATGAGGGCTATAGCGTATAGGGGATTTATACCAAACAAGAAGATTTTAGCTACTTAAGTCATAAAAACAAAAGTGGGTAACTACATGAGATGATGGATACATTAACTTGCTTGAATAGAATAACCTTTTAACTATTTGTACTCCATAACATCATGTTGTATATCTCAAATATACACATAAAATTAGTTTTTTTTTTTTTAAGAGGCAGATAATGCAGAAAAAAGGGCAGGAAAAAAGTATTAAAGAAATGGAATAAAATTTTCTTTCATAACTGTAAGACTCGTATCTCCAGATTTAAAGGCCTCTCGAGTGCCTGTCAAGGGATGAATGGAGAAAGACCCACAGTAGGACACCTCAATGTAAATTTTCATAACAGCATGAGTAAAGTAGAAATCCTAAAATATCCAGATTGGCAGAAATAACAGATGGAATACAAAGATTAGCAAACTACATCCCACTTCTCGAAAGCAGGACCAGAAGCCAGAAAATAATGGGGTTTAAGACCCCAAAATCATTTAGGAAAATATTTTCAACATAGAATTCTGTACATAACCAAAATTCAATCAAGGGTTGAATAAAGATATTATTAATAATACAATGCAAAGGATCAAAAAAATTAAACCTCCATTTATCCATTCTGTGTTAACTACTGGAGAATATGCTCAATACAGGCAAAGAGTAAACCTAGAAAGGGGAAGAAATGGAACTCACAAACATAGGGCCATCAACAGGAAAAAAGGCCAAGGAAATTCCTAAAGCAATGATGAAAAGAAATCACAGAATAAATGCATGAGGCCTACCAAACCACTAGTCAAGTCTGGAGCAGAAATATGGAAGGCTCTGGAAGGGATATCTTGCAGAAGAATATGGAACCTATAGTTTACTGATGTGTTTGACCTCGATGATAAAAGTTTGTTTGCTCTGTTAGAGAGCCTGAGGAATATTTTATAATGTGTCCATAGAAAAACTTCACCAGAGGAAAAAATAAGATCATTTTTAATATTTAGAAAAAAAAGTTTCATAATAAGGAAATATATTGATAGTTTGCTGTATAGCTTAGCATTAAATTATATTCATATAGTAATAATAATGTCTGCAATAAATATTGATTTAAGCAAAATATTAGACATGATTTTGAGAGATTTGAAGGAAGGAATGTGTGTGTGTGTGTGTGTGTGTGTGTTTGTGTACATAGAAACAGAGAGGATGGTATCATAAGTGGGTTGATTCTATTTTTCCAAAATTCTATTTTTCCATAATAAATTATGTTATTATCTCTAACACTGGAAAATCACATTATAACAATTTAATCATATTATTTAGAATTGGTCAAGTAATCACAAAAAGAAATATCTAAAAATGATAAGATTGGTATTGGTATAAGAGTGATTAGGGGTAGAATGGGGTAGGAAAGAGAATAGGACTGCAGTTATTTATAATAAACCTTGGCTGTGTGTGTGTGTGTGTGTGTGTGTGTGTGTGTGTATGAAATACAAAGGTTACCAAATAATATATACAATATACACACATACACATGCACACATACATGTGTGCACATGCATATAAACATGTATACATAAATATGTGTGTATACATTATATATTTTAAAGAAATATTTAATTTAAAAAGGCAAAAAGAAAAATTAAGCTAAATAATATAAACAGTTTAATTTAGAAAACATTGTAAGAAAAACCCTAAGAAAAATAGAATTTAATAAAAGATTAAAATATATGTAAAATGGATAAAAGGAAAAACCGTAGAGAAGAATTTTTATAAAGAATGCATTTTTTAATACCTCTAATATAATTATAGAATAATATAGTTAATAGTAAATTTGAATGTCTGAAACAATACAACATCAAAAGAAATCTCATTTTTTTCTCATTTTTCTTAAAGCAAATAAAGAGATCCAAGTGCACAGTGTTTTGCAACCCTTACTAAAATCTCTTCCTGCCATACATGGAGACTCTGAAATACTAGATCACTTGATGCACACAGCTACTGCACAGATGTGGTACTTAGGATAATTCATTCAAAGGTCCTTGTCTTTGCCTCAGTATAACTGACATGAATGACTCAAAGCAGAAAATTATTAATTTACAGCTTTTGTACATGGTTTATTAAAATTTGGAAATCAAATAATAAAAAAAGAAAAAAGAAAAAAGAAGCCAGTTTTCTCACTTGAGTCACTCTAGGCACAATTGTTAATTTCCAAATAGACCACAATAGACAGCTCCTTGCAAGTATTTGTCCCCTCTGCCTGCCACAATTATAGCAAACAAGAGAGGTGATGATGATGAAGCAGAAATATATATTTAAAAAGAAAACATATGACTTCGAATTAAATTGGGAGGAGATATTAATAATTTAGATTAAATGATTATTATACACACTGCCATTCTAGGGTATAAAGAAAAGTCAAGAAACCATATTTCCCACTAATTGGTAGGGACAATAGATAAAAATAAGAAAATGCATTTTAATAGCCAGGGTTGAAGTCAGTTAATATGCAGAACCTGATAACCAAGTACCTGCATTGTACCATGATATGGACTCCACTGCACCATTATATAGACTGTTCATTCACATCCGAGTCTCAGAGAATGGTATCCTCTAAAGGGATGGAGAATATAGCTCGAATGGACATACATGTGGCATTGTTTACAAATTTTCACATTTCTATAGTGGAAGCCTAGATATATTTCTTCCTTTAAAAAGGAGGAAGTCTTATAAACCTGGAAGAACTGCTTATTTACAGTAGCATGTTCAAGTGCATTGAGAGAGTTTGAAGTCAAACACCTCCTAATTTGGAGTTGCTTACTCCCATCACTCTGACACTACCATGATCTCAGGTTTGGGGAGTCTTCCTCTATGGGTTCTAATATTGTGGCTCCAGCTCGAGATCTTCTGTCTGTTGTCCAATGCAGAATATTCAAACTTGGAGAAAAATTTTTTCTACAGTCTCAAAACTTTGCTTTATTTCCCTTCATTTAAGACCTTATGAACAATAGTTTCATGACTACCTGTATAGCCCCTCTCTTCCAAAAAGCTTTTTGCAATTGGCATCTTACCTTGTAAATATTTAACATTTTCATATTCTTTATGAATGTTTTGTCGTGTATAAATAATAGCTCACACAAAATATCTCCTAACTCTGGCTTATGAATAAATCACATGATTGTGTCCTTTATGTGATGAAACAGACAGGAGAAATAACTATGTAAGCTTATACAATCTTATCACTGTGAAGACTCAGAATAACCCAAAAAGAATGAAATAATAAATGAACCATTTATCATCTAGTGAAATATAAAGTGATGCTTATTTTTCTTCCCCAGGGGACATGATCTGACTGCCCACCCAGAATGGCAGTCCTTTTGTGAGAACACCTCCACTGTATACTGGGACAATGTCTGTAACTGCCTTGACAGTGGGTTAGAAGAAACAATGTATATAGCACAGCAACATACGCAATTTCCCCAAGTTGGTTCTCAGTCACTGAAGCCTCCGAAAGTCCTGTAACAAAGTTTCATCTAATCTTCCAGTTATGATATGCCATTCTTCAGTGGGTGACCAAGGAAATCTAGGTATGTTTTCTTAAAACTAGTAGAGTAACGCATTCATTCATTCACCATATACTAAACTATGAGCTTGGGATATATTTGTGAACAGAGATCCCTGCCAACATAGAGCTTGCATTCCAGTGCAACTGTTATAGGGGTCAATGAGAAGCTGTCAACAACAGAAAAACAATAGACATAATAAATAAGCAAATTATAGAGTGAATTAGAATGTGACAAATGTTACAGGAATGGTCTCGGGGGGAAAAATGGACCTACGCAAAGGAGATCAGGAGTGCTGGGGACTATAGTTTACAATATTAAATAGGGTGAACAGGGTAAGTCTCATTAAAAAAGTAATTTTGAGTAAATATTTTAAAGAAATAAGGTCATTTTCCAGGCAAATTTCTGCAGGAGGAGCATTTGAGGCAGAGAGTACACCAAGTGCAAAGTATCCACCATGGAAGCATTCCTAGCATGTTGAATAAACAGTGAGGGAGACATTTTGCTGGAGACGTTTTGTTTCAAGGGTCTTTTTCTTCCCTAACCAGGGTGCCTTCTCTTAAATTTCTTTTTCTGGCCCACTCTCAGTCTCTAGGACATATTCTTTCTCTCTGATTCTCTAAAAGTAGCCAGCATTTTAATGATCTGCAGTTTCACTTCTGTTATCCTCTTTTGTTTTTGAACCACTAAGGAAAGGTGCACATCAATGCTTTCATTGCAAAGATAAAGAAGAGCTTATTCCTTATTCAGAGGGCTTAATTCCTTAAAGTCAGATGGCCAAAGTCAAACCCCAAATCTTTCACTCCACGTCCAGTAATTTTTCTGTCATTGTCTATGATGTCACAGATAAATATTATCTGGATTTTCTGATTTTCTAGTACTGAAGAAAATTTAGTCAATTCTCTACTGTAGGAAGGTGAAGAAAAAAACAGGAAATGAAAGAAAGCAAGGAAAGAAAGAAGGGAGGTCAACATACACACACACACACACACACACACGTGCATGTTGGAGTGAAAAACACCACCAATTGTTATCATCATCCTGATATGAAGGATAGACCACTTATACCAAAAAAATCTAATTGCAGCCTTTTCCTATGCACACCACACACACACACACACACACACTTATGAAACACTCAAACACCTCCACACTTTACCCTGCTCTCTGTAGGAAAGTGGCAAACAGAAGTAATCTACCTCAATGTATAATACATAAATGTACAACACCATCTTGGCTAAAAGTTCCCATGCATTCTGTAGAATGAACATTGTATACCCACAAATGAGTGTTTTAAAACTTTGTGTGTATGTGTAAAGGAGAAGAGGGAAGTTGGACCTTTTTGGTTGTCCATACAAAAGGCAATCTTGTCCTCTCTCCTGCTGCCTCCATTAATGGTTCCCTCTCTTCATATCTTCAGGTCCTACTCTTCCTAGCTCTGGAATATGACAGCATCAATTTTGATTCCCTAAACCCTGACAACATCATTTTCAGTGGTCCCTTTTTTAAACCTGCCTTGAATTATTCTAATCTGAGTGTGCCATCTGTTTCCTGCTGGAACTGTGACTGATAAAAGTGCCATCTTCCCTTCTTCTAAGACCACAGAAATGACAAAGTATAAAATGATAAATGTAAAATAAAATATTGATGTTCATATGGGAAAACAAGCACTGCTGTGTCCTGTAATAAAGGAGGACACAAAATGTAATCTATCCTGAAAAGCAAATCTATAGAATCTCAAGTTTGAAGTAGGGAGTTCTACTTCTATAGAATAAGAGAGATTAAAAAGTGCCTCATATGAGGAGGATAAAGAGGGCTGGACCTAGACTCATTACATGAACTTTGTGGCTGAGGCCTCCCTTCTCTATCTACTTGAGGAAACAGAAAACTAATTTGTGAACCTTGCTGTGAATTATGGTTGCCTATATAAAGGTGAGTCCGAAGGGGAGAAAGTAGGAGACATATCCCAGCAAATAAACACTAATCCTCAGTGACTGAAACTTTGAAATCATTATCTCACAAAGCCTCTGAGTTACCAACACAGGACCTGAATCTGGATTGGGACCCATAGGAACACAGACAGTAGCATTTATAGAATTGTTAGACATTGCAAAGGTTGAGCAAAGAGGGAGGAAGAATAAGAAGAAGGAGGAGGAGAAGGATATTTCCTTTTTGGTGAAGAACAGAAAATACACAAGAAAAACTAATAACAGTATTAAGTGAGCCAGTAGATAAAATCAATAAGAAGATGAATTCTCCCCAGAAAAAAAATGAAAATAAAATCAAAAATGGCTTTTTAAATGGTACATATTACACAATGTTATATTAAAAATATAAACTGGTATTATATTAACAATAGGAAAATCTTACTAAGAGACATGTAGAACAAATTCATCAGTTCAAAAGTAGACCAATAAATATAGTTGAAGAGAATAGAAGAAAGGATGAGGGAAAAAATTCATGGAAGAGATATTAGCTAAGAATGTTCTTGAATTGAAAAGAGACATTGATCCTCATATTGAAAGTACACACCAAGTGATGAGCAGGATAGACATAAGTCTACATCAATTCACATGCAAATAAAAAAACTCAATGAATTAAAAGAATATCTCAGAATTTTACCAGAGAAAAATGAAAGGTAATCTATAATGATGTATAAAAGATTTTTCATCAGCATTAATAGTGAGAGAAGAGAACAAAGTATATATTTCTACATGTATAATCAATACCTTTATTATTTTTAACTATTAGTTGACTTAGACAAATTTAATTTTCTATGATGTTCTGTCACATAGAGGTTAAGAACACTGTATTTGAAATCAACAATCCTGACTTTTAATTTCAGTTCCACTCCTACTGGTGGTGAGATCATTACGGAGTTACATAATTCCTCTGAGACTCAGTTTTCTTAGAATTCGAATGGAGGCAATAACAATTACTTCAGAAGATTGTTAGGAATATTAAATTTAAGACACTGTCTGGCACGTAGTAAACATTTAATTTCTGGTGGACCTTATTACTAATTGATCCAATTTTCTTAATTTTTAATAACACTTGAGTCAGTTAAAAACCAAACTAAGCTGTATATATATGTAGAATAATAAAGGTGTTAGGGTAAGAGACTAGTAGACAGTGCTGGGACCAGAAGCAGGTGCTTGAAGATCAGGTGTGGTGTTAACCCTTAAACAATTAGGGACTGATAACCACAGGCAAACACTGGCTTGTCAACTATTTCTGCCACCTTACATGAACTTTGGCTAGTTACAATATCATTTGCATTGTGGATTTAAAATTTCTCCACACTTGAAATCACCATGACAGTTTCAAAACAACCATATAAAGTATGAAAATGGGAGGGAACTCAATTCTAGGAATTACTACTCAAATTCTTAGTAAAAGCCAACCCCTAGGCCTTGAATATTCCCCCCCTTAATTAGCAAGACTTCAAAAAGATCTAAAACTGCTCCCTCTCAGCATAGCTGCTCTTTTTCCAGCCTGCCCGCTCTTCTCCCTGAGAGTGTACTTTCACTTTCAGTAAAGCTTTCACTTGCTTGCTGTATGTGGTGTGTCCTGAAATTCTTTTCACAGCAAATACCAAGAACTTGGAAAAACCTCCACTTGGAGGTTGGTAACAGAAGCACAAAACATTTCGGGATGCCCAGATATTCATAAAAAATCATTACCTCAAAGCAGTTTTCATTATATAATTACATTTTTCCTTCACTTGCCTCTCTCTTCATTTTAAGATTTCATATTAGGTTACTTTATCCCCACCTATAATTTTAATAATCACCTATACACTGATACTATCCAAATATTAATATGTTACTTTGGTCTTACATCTCTTCTTCAAGGTCTATATTCACAACAGATTACTCTACATATCACCATGAGCAATTCAAATTCAATATACCAAAAATTGAACTCAATTTCTCTTCTTCCCATTGTCCAAAACTAGCCCTTCTCATATATTCCCCTTTTGAGCAAAATATACCCAATTATTCAAAAATATTTGAGAAACATTATCCTCTCCTATTTTTTTCTCAGATCCTACAAAAGTTTGTTACCACATTCAATTAATTTTATTTCTAAAGACAGGAGTAATATTAAAAATATTTAACAATCTTGGTAACAAGTATCAATGTATCGAAGGAGGTGCCATAGTTTTAGGGCAGGATTGAGAATCCCAGGATTCACTCTACAGCTTTTGGGTCATAGGGAGATCTGGAGTTTTCAGGAAATGGGCTAAATGTAACAGTGAGTATCATGGGACACCTATTTACCATAGCATATGGAAGGATTTTGATATTTTCACTGTCTGTCTGAGCCTACTGCTATATGGCAATATCATTTCCTGACTAAACTATTTGTCCTAACATGTTCTTTTTTCTCTACTCACGTTACAATTGCTATTTCTCTGTTCCTTATCATAGTCTGCGTGTACAATTGCAATATTCTACTAATTGCAATCCAGAGCTCTGATCCCCTTCTTTGTAGTTCTTCTCTAGCGATGACTCAAATCCTGCCAGTTAGTGTGTTCGCTTGCTGTGCTTTTGATAATACCACAACAGCTAAGGCATTACAAAAATAGTTAATACTTGCTTTATTTGTATTTGTTTCCCCTTTGATACTCTGTCTCTTTTATGTATTAGAGACATTTGTAGTTTAGGAAAACTTTTTTAAAATAAGTGATATTTTTACATCCTTTCTTTTTAATACAGCAAAGATGTACTTTTGCTGAATGGAGAGAAGGAAATAGCATTAAAGGCAACACTGAAAGCAGCAAAATCCCTGAGCCAGCTGCACAGAATTAAGAAAACACCTTTAAAAACACATTTTTCTGTAGCTTGAAGATTTGAGGAAGAAAGCATCACTTATCTTTTACAATAAATAATGGATTTGGGCAATCTCATAAGACTAGATCTTAATTGATGACTACACAGAAAGTAGTAAAATTCAATATGTAAAGTAATCCCATTCTGTCATTTTAATTTATAGCATTGTATATTTTTACATAACAATAGGTCATATTTAGTGTTTTCCATCACTTATAGTAGGACTTGAAAATGTTTTTGGCTCAAGCATAAATTCAACTTGCGTATTATTGAATCAAATAGTAAAACGAAAGGAATAACCTGCTACTATCTAAATGCTGGTGATTATCTTACATGCTTTCAATGTGCACCTAGCATCTACCATACCGTGATATCAAATTTCTGTTAATTCATTCAGTTTAACACTCATTTGAAAGTGAAAATGACCCTGTTACACACATCTCAATGTGATACGTGGTGGTCGGCTGGTGTTGCAGGGCTGGGGGGATAACAAAATAATTTTTTGTAAAACATCTTCGCATTCTCCTTTCCAGTCCAGGGTCCTCTGCAACAATTACATGCTTTTCCTTTTTTAAAAAAGTTTTTACTATTCATTCATTCATTACTGAAGTATAGTTAGCAATTTCTCCTTGAATGATAATCTAAAATACAGTAACAACTTTCATGATTTCATTAGAGCTTTGTACCTGTCCAATGCCCTAGGCCTTATTTTTTTGAAGTAAAGCATCTATTTTTATAAAACCATTCATAATTTTCAAAGTACTCACCTAATGATTTCTAAATGCAAATAATACTAATGTTTTATGACTAAAGATTACATATATGATTTTTGACAATTCTGAATGTAATTTTTAAACAATGTAATAGGATATTAAAAATCATGACTATCCAAGAAAATCCAAGATGCATGCTTGATATAAACCTAAAAATGCATTCCTAATTTTTGTTTCTTAAATGTTTAGGTTAGGTAAGCAAAGCTATTTTACAATAAATGTTACTTCATCATATGTTGTAGTTCTTCCAGTATTAACTAGTATATTAGTTTCAATCATATCTATAATACATTAAATATCATTTAAAAATGGAATAGCATGTATATGCTTATGGAAATGCATAGTAATATTATTATCATTATTTCATCATAACAATTATGTAATAATATTTGTATAGTAATAACTAAACCTATTTAATGTGTATTTTCAAAGCAGGATATGCTATTTCACTCAAAGCCCTTGAATTTCAAGGGCTAGTTGTAAACCCTTAAAAAATGTTAAGCATCTCAAACCACATCATGTTGCAAGTTCAGTATAAGCTAAAATAGGAATAAGACAAACATTAACCAAAGTGAAAATTATTTTTTATATATATTTTTAAAATTACATGTAATAAAGCTTTCTTATATAGGTAGTTTTTTAAAGAAAATAAAAGTTTTAATATCTCCATCAGAATTGTATCCCAGTGAGTACAGATCTTATTTACCTCTGTATCACTGACACCTGGGAGACACTCAATAAATATTTGTTGTGTGGCACAGAATAGGTATTCAATAAATATTTGTTTATAAAAAATGTTCAACAGAAATATGAATCTTAGACAATGCTTATGCAACATATAAAACTTCATTTTACCAACATTTATGAGACACAAGGGGTGCTATTTTTGATTACATGATGAAAAAATACAGGAAACAAACTAAAAGGACAGGCAATTCACGAAAGAATATAAGCAATTGATAAACCCTAACAAAAAATTCAATCATGCTAACAAAGAAATGTTAATTAAAAAATGCAAAGTCTTTATTTTTTTTCTTTATAAAATTGGGAATTTTTATTTGTTTTGTTTTTGAGACAGAGCCTTGCTCTGTCACCCAGGGTAGGGTGCAGTGCCATCATCGTACATCACGGCAACTTCAAACTCCTGGGCTCAAGTGATCCTCCTGCCTCAGCCTCCCAAGTAGCTGGGACGACAGGCACACATCACGAAGCCTGGCTAATTTTTCTATTTTTAGTAGAGATGAAGGTCTCACTTTTGCTTAGGCTGGTCTCGAACTCCTGACCTCAAGTGATCCTCCCACCTCAGCCTCCCAGAGTGCTAGGATTACAGGTGTGAGCCATCATCGTGCCTGGCTGAAAATTGGGAATTTTTAAAAGTGACATTAACTAGTTTGGTTATGGCCAAGGAAGACCAAATCAGTACCAATTTTAAATAAATATTGATCCAACAATTCCTCTTTGAAATTTTAAATAAAACTCTACAAAAAAAGGAATTGTTTCCAGCAATTCCAAACTGCAATTTTGATCTATAATCACTATTCACCATTAAAATGAAGCAGGATAACTGAGCAGGGGAGAAGTGGCTGATTCCAAAGCCATGGCAGGAAATCTTGTCACATCAAGAAATAAGTATGTTTATAAAAGACTACTGGGATCTTGTCAAGGGACACAACAGCCAATTCAACAATTCCCATGATCAAAGTTGAGACGATTTAAAAATCCATAGGAATAATAAACTGCAAAAGATTAAAACACATTAAATATGCTTAAATCTGGGAGTTTATCATCTTTTGTAATGAGGATTCAGTATTTACCATTCCAAATTTGAAACATGTAGTTCAAAATAATGACTATAAAGTCTCGAGAAGTACAAGTCAGTTTTCACTTATCATTGGAGGACTTTTTAAATGAACTACTACCTCTGATGAGAACACAAATATCCTTGGGTTAATTTTTAATGTCTATTTTGTGTGTTAAATTTAAATATAATTAATAGTGTTTTGTTGAAAATATTATGTCTCTTTTGATCCCAATTTTGTCCACTTGTCTTTTTCCCTTTACAGAAAAGTACATACTTTGACTTTTTCTTACATTGCTTAAAATTATATTAACAACACTTTTTAAATGAGAAAGGCAAAAGTAAACTTTTTTGAGTGTCAAAATGTAGCTGAAAGTGTCAGTTAATTTTTGGCAAAACTAGAAAGCAGTTTTCTATAAACTATTTTTTTTCTTTTTACCTGTAATTCTTTTTTTTCTTAAATTTCATGTGGGACTGAAAATTAGTAAACTATTTTTTAATGCGTAGGGTGGTGATGGAATAGGCATTATTTCCTACTTTTGGTTTTGTTTTGTTTTGTTTTTGAGACAGTCTCACTCTGTCACCCAGGCTAGAGTGCCGTGGCTTCATCATAGCTCACTGCAACCTGAAACTCCTGAGCTCAAGCAATTCTCGTGCCTCAGCCTCCCAGATGACTGGGACTACAGACACATGCCACCATGGCTGCTAATTTTTCTATTTTTTGTAGAGACAGCGTCTCTATCTTGCTCAGGCTGATCTCAAACTCCCAGCCTCCAGCAATCCTCCTTCCTTGGCCTCCCAGACTGTTAGATTACAGGCGTGAGCCACCATATCCGACCTTATTTCCTTCATCGATGCATATAATTGCTATTTACTTACAGTAAAACAGTACTATTAGCAATGTGTCATTCTTTGAAAAAAAAATAGTAATACATTGATAACATCAAGTTGCTTTAGTTATATAATTAGTTCCTACAAGCTTATAATGAACATAACTGAAATCCTGGCCTTTATTATATTGAAAAAATGTCATACATGGTTTCTGGAACCTGGGAGCCTTCAGTAATCCTCTATATTTCTGAAATATTTAAATGATATATTAATAACTCAAGATATTTCTGCCTACCAAAATTTCTTCTTTTTTCCCTCTCTGTTTATATTTCATCCTTTTATAGCCTCACATTTCTGGGAAAAATGTGTGAGACTATGTTTTGACATTTTTTTTTATATTAAGAATAATTGACAGTATCTTAAGGTTATATCCCAAAGAAAAATCTAATGTTCTAAATCAACAGTAATATAAACAGTCATTTTTTCAAATTTATTATAGATTGAATTTATAATCAAATTTGTGAAAAATGGAAAACTTTAATATGTGAATATTTGTTTAGCTTTTAAATTTGAAATCAATAACCATAGTATTTTATTACAAATTAATTATATTTGTAAAATTATATTTATTACTATAAAGCATAACAAATGCTAAGCATTCACATCTCCAAAATTACTTATTTTGGCCATACTTTCTTTTTAAAAATAAATAATGATTCCTATATCATTTCATTAAAATTTAGATCCTCATAAGAAGAAATTTTGAAACTCCTGCTTTTGGTGTACTCTTGTTTGTTGGTCAATATATAAAAATCTTTCTATCTCTTTGGGTGTTGTAAACTGAGATGCCACATCAGCCCGTAATGGACTATTGTTGATCTAACCAAACAACTAGTACTGTCTTCCTGGATTAAGACCAGCATCCACAGAAGCTTCGGTAAAATGACCCTCAGTCCTCTTATACATCCGTGTAGACTGCCACAAATGTTACAAATAAACAAAGAGGACGTAGTATGCTTTTTAGAGAATTGACATTCAATTGCTCAGGGCTTCCTGCAATGTATAATGTTGAATTTGATAGCAATATTTTTATTTCAGTAAATAATTTACTCAATCTTAGAATTCTACTGAAATCGCTGTCTTCTTTTAAATATTTTTTCAGCTTTATTGAGGCATAGCTGACAAAAATTATATATATTCAATGTGTACAATGTGATGTTTTAATATACGTATACATTGTAAAATGATTTCCACAATTAAGCTAATTAACATATTCCTATACTTAAGATTTACTTATATTTCAAATATATAATACATAATTATTAACTACAGTCACTATGTTGTACATTAGGTCTCCAGAATTTGTTCATCTCATAACTGTAAGTTTGTACCCTTTGGCCAACATTTCACCCACCCCTCTACCCCTGGTCACCACTCTTTCATTCTGTTTCTTTGAGTTTAATGTTTTTAGATTCCACATATATATGAGATCATGCAACATTTGTCCTTCTGTGTCTGGTTTATTTTATCTCATACAATGTCCTCCAGGTTCATGTATGTTCTTGACAGGATTTCCTTCTTTTTTTTAAGGCTGAATCATATGCCTGTGTGTGTGTGTGTGTGTGTGTGTGTGTGTGTGTGTGTGTGTGTATCACAGTTTCTTTATCCATTCATCTGTCAACGAACCCTTAAGCTGTTCCCATATCCTGGCTTTGTGAATAACACTGCAATGAATATTGGAATGCAGATATCTCTTTGAGATAGTGATTTTATTTCTTTTGGATATGTACCCAGAAGTGATATTTCTGGATCATATGGTAGTTCTATTTTTAATTTTTTTGAGAAACCTCCATACCATTTTCCACAATGGTTATGCCAGTTTTTATTCTCACCAAAAATATGTAAGGGTTCCCTTTCTCCCCATCCTCCCTAACACTTGGTATTTTTTTGTAACAATAGCCATTCTAACAGGTGGGAGATAATATCTCATTTTGGTTTTAATTTCCATTTCTCTGATGATTAGTGATGTTGAATATCTTTCCACATATCTGTTGGCCAGTTGTATGCCTTCCTTGGAAAAATATCTGCTCAAGTCCTTTGCCAGTTTTTAAATTGAGTTATTTGGGGGGTTTTGCTATTGAGTTGTATGAGTTCCTTATACATTTTAGATAATAAGCTTGTATCAGTTATATAGTTTGCAAATATTTTCTCCCATTCCATGGGGTGCCTTTTCTTTTTGTTGATTGTTTCTGTGCAAACATTTTAGCTTGATGTAGTTTCACTTGTTTATTTTTGATTTTATTGCCTTCACTTTGAGGGTCATACTTAAAAAATCTTTGCTAGAATCAATGTTACGGAACTTATCCCTGTGTTTTCTTTTGGGAGTTTTGCAGTTTGAGATCTTAGATTTAAATTTTTAATTTGCTTTGGGTTGATTTTTTTTTTTATATGACCAGTTCACTCCCAAAGCAGGTACACTAAGGAGATGCTTAGGTTCATCAAGGAGATTAAACTACAAATTCTGCAAATTTATTTATTTATTTCTGAGACAGGGTCTCAGTCTGTTGCCCTGGCTAGAATGCAATGGCATCATCATAGCTCTCTGCAACCTCACACTCCTGGGCTCAAGTGATCCTCATGCCTCAGCCTCCTGAGTAGCTGGGACTACAGGCACACCACCATCCCTGGCTAGTTTTTCTATTTTTGGAGAGTCGGGGTGTCAGTCTTGCTTAGGCTGGTCTTCAACTCCTGACTTCAAGCAGTCCTCCTGCCTCAGCCTTCCCAAAGTACTAGGATTACAGGCGTGAGCTAGCACTCCTGGCCTGGCAAATTTAAAATAAAATAAAACAAATGTTAAATTAATTTCTCTCTTGGATTTTTTGTTTAAAAAATTATTTTAAAGAGTATGGGTGACTCAAAAATGCAGATTCCTTAGTGCTTCTCAAACTTGAGCAAGTATAAAAATCTCCTGGAGATCATGTTAAACCACAGATCCCTGGGTCCAGCCTACAAGATTCTGATCGAGTGTGGTTGAGTATGCACCGGGTTGACGATCTATAATTTGTATTTCTAGCAAGGTCACAGGTGATGTTGATGGCCATTTGGCACAATTAGAAGATCTTAGATTTAAATCTCAGTTTAATTTTTCTTGGTTATTAGATTATTTGGTAATAATCTTTGCCTAATCAGTTTTTCTCCTTCCCACAAGTCTGCTTTAAACACCTCCTTTTTCAGTTTTTATTTTAAAATGTCCTGGGAGCTACTGTTCACATGCCTTTTCTTCACTCAAGAGATGACCTTAAATATTTCTGCTTATTATTTCATTGCAGGAAACACTCTAATACTGAGGCAAGTTTAAATGATCCATAAGTCTTGATCATTGCTCCAAATGTTGCTGGGGTTATAAACACCAGGTATTTCAACACCACAAGAGAAACGTGCTGCTTTAGGTGTGAATGTTTATGTGCCACAGTCCAACAGAAATTATTTTTTCTGATATTGCATTTGAACTTGAAAAGCCTTACTCCTTTCATAAACTTTTTAGAAAGAAATTAGGCAATATATATCTTCTAATCATCAAGTCCTGTAGGATCATGTTCCATAAATTTAAAATCATATAACGCTTAGGTTGGTTCCCAGCTTATCTGTAAATATCAGTTCCTTGTTCATTGCAGTAGTTTAGCACTCGATAGAGAAAATAATAGCAGACATCAATATTTTACAAATGATTTCTAGGATGGAAACATTTTTAGTAATATGAAACCAGTATTTCCTGAACATCTGGTACCAAAATTTCTCTTAGGAAGAAAAAGGTGCTTTGCTGGAAACTATCTTAATAAGTCACTGGAGATTGAAACTGAGGTGCTGGGGGAGTTCAAGAAACAACAAGAGATCATTTTTGTTGCTTATTCTATGCCAAGCTCTGCTCTCAGTGCATATACACAGCAACAGATTTCACCCTCCTAACTGCTTTATGACATATGATTTTTTTTCTCATTTTACAGATGCTAACACTGAGGCAGGGGCAGGTTAAGTGACTTATCCAATTCTGAAGCTGCTGGTAGCAAAGCTGGTATTTGAACCCACCTACAGTCCAAGCTTCAACTGGCATTTAATTCTGCTTCATCTGGTAAAATAAGAACAATTTTATAGGTGTTTTTTGGTTTTGGTTGGTTTATTGGTTGTTCTAGGAAAAAGAAAGAGAAAATGAGGGAGGGAGGAATGAAGTAGGAAGAGAAAAGCATCAGATTGATGGTAAAAATCTGGAGGATAATGGCACAATGACTGAAAGGATTTTTTCTTTTTTTTTTTTTTTTTTTGAGACACGGTCTCTCTCTTTCGCCAGGGGCTAGAGTGCAGTGGCATCATCATAGCTCACAGCAACCTCAAACTCCTGAGCTCAAGTGATCCTTCTGCCTCAGCCTCCAGAGTAGCTGGGACTATAAGAGTGCACCACTGCACCCTGCTAATTTTTCTATTTTTGTAGAGACGGGGTCTCACTTTTGCTCAGGCTGGTCTCCACCTCCTGGCCTCAAGCAGTCCTCCCACCTCATCTCATCCTCCCAAAGTGCTAGGATTATGGGCGTGAGCCACCACGCCTGGCCTGAAAGGACTTTTTAGAAGAGTATTTAATGTTACAGCAAAATGTTATGCTCTTTTGCTGAGCAGTGCATATTGTGGTTCCTCCTCATGACCCTCCAAATCAACAGTCTTGTAGAAATCAGTGGCAGGATAGAATTTCACATCTGGGTTAATGTTGTACAGAACAGAGATTTCACTGGGGGTAGGGGTAGGGGAAAAGAGTACAGGAATAGAGGTGATCAGCAAATCATAACTCCAGGTGGTCTCAGAAATCTTGGGTCAGGTTTTGGACTTTCAGGCTATGGGACTGTAGTTCAAATAATGTTTTCTAAATCTCAAGAGGAAGGGAGTTCCCAGCTGATATTTTCATTTCATTTTATAGTAAGAAAATTATTTTTAAGTTTTCTCTGCTATAAATCGAAGTGGGGAACCTCTTTCTATTATGTAATTTTAACAATAAAACACCATGTCCAGCTCAAGAAACACCATGGGTACTTATTTTAGTCATAATAAGAAATTATATGAATAACTTTAGAATTAAGCTAAGAATAATTAACAAGAATATTTTCAGAAAATTTTCTTTATCTGTGAACAAGTCATTTTACCTGGATAAATCATTCCTGTTCTAGTTCACTTTCGATCTTTAGGGTATTCTTGTATTATTGTAAAGATATATTTTCATGACATAGAGCATAAACAAATATTTTTCTGTCAAAGCCAAGATTTCCCTTTCTTTCTCATACATATGGCACTACCGCCCAAACCAGGACAGGCTGGTTGAAGGAGGGACATTCCCAGGCTGATGACCTGGTTTACTCCCTGCACTGGCTGTTATTTTGCATCTGAGGCCATATGGCCCCTGAGGGTTCCCAGGTAGAGCTGTAGCAGGTGGGCCTCCTGGTAGAGTCAATGAGAGCACTAATAAACTTGTCTCAGCTGGATGATACCCTTTGCATATCTTTGCATTTCCTTGTTTTTCCAAGGAACTGCCTTCAGGAGAAAATTCACCCAGGTCACCAATTACACTGCTCCCCAGTTGGTTTGTGAATGCTTCAGCAGACTTATTTGTTGCACACAGAACTAACTTTCTTGGTTACATCCTCCTAGTTCTCACAAATTAAAAAAAAAACAGAGTATGAAACTTAAATGACTTTTTAAAAGAGGAAATTTTCATTCATCCCTTAATTTGTTCATTCAACAAGTGATACATTTTTATTGAGGATTCAAGATGAGCATAACCCTACGCTAGGCATTTTGGGGTGAAATAAATAATGATAGTTTATTTAAATGTTTTTTACATGCCAGCCACTATGCTAAGTGCTTTAAACCCATCACAATGTTTAACGTTCATCACAACCATATGAGATATATACCTAGGTACAAACTGGGAAACTGAGGCTCAGAGAATTTAAGAATTTTTGCTCAAGTCGATACAGCCTCTCTGTTGCAAAGACTAGATGTCATCTCTGGTTTGTGTGAATTCAGAGTCTATTCTTTTAATATTTCTGCTAATAATAAATGTTCTGGCCCCTAAAAAGTTAATAGTTTAGCAATATATAGAACTCAATATAAGAAAAATCAGCGTACATTAAGTGCTATAATAATGGCCTGATCAAGGTCTACAAATAAGAACGAGACAGACTGAAATAATTTACATTTTACGCTTTGCGCTAGGGACACTAGAAATTGCTCCAGGTCCTTCAGATAGTGATGAGACTAGCATTCCAGGAAGCATGAACACCAAACTAACAAGCAAAAGACAAGAAACAACAAAGTGCAAAGATAGATTAGGGGGAGCCTCTAATTCACCATTGGAAAATCATAAAGAGTTGAGTATGATGCTTGGAAATACGGGTTGAGGTCAAATCAAGAAGTGCCTTAGCCAACAGGTGTATGAAAAATGCTCAACATCATTAGTCATCAGAGAAATGCAAATCCAAACTACAGTGGGATATCATGTCACCCCAGTCAAATTGGTTTTTATCAAAAAGACAGGCAATAACGAATGCTGGTGAGGATGTGGAGAAAGGGGAACTCTCATACACTGCTGGTGTGAATGTAAATTAATGCAACCACTGTGGAGAGCAGTATGGAGGTTCCTCAAAAAAATAAAAATACAACCACCATGTGACCCAGAAATCCTATCCCTGGGTATATATCCAAAAGAAGGGAATTTAGTATATTGGAAAGATACCTGCCCTCTCATGTTTATTGCAGCACTATTCACAATAGCCAAGATTTGGAATCAACCTAAATGTTCACCAACAGATGAATGAATAAGGAAATTGTGGTACACATACACAATGGAATATTATATAAAAAAGAAATGAAAAGAAATAAAAAAAGAATGAAATCCTGCCATTTGCAACAACATGGATTAAACTGGAGAACATTATGTTAAGTGAAATAAGCCAAGCACAGAAAGAAAAGCTAGAATGTTCTCACTCTCATGTGAATGCTAAATAATCAAAATAATTGATCTCATGGAGACAGGGTAGAATGATGGCGACCAGAGGCTGGGAAAGGTAACAGGGAGTTGAGAGGGTGGGATAAAGTAGGGATGATTAATGGGTATAAAAATGTAGTTAGATAGAATGAACTACGTATGATAGCACAACAAAGTAACTATAATCAACAATAAGGGTATACTTTAAAACAGAGAGTGGAAATTAAAATGTTCTTAACACAAAGAAATGATAAATACCTGAGGGGATGGATACCCCATTTGCCCTGATTTGATTAATTCACATTGCATGCCTGCATCAAAACTCATATGTACCCTAGATAAACAACTATCATGTACCCAAAATAATTAAAAATAAATTAAAAAAAGAAGTTTCTTAGGTTTACAGTCATGATCAGAAAATACCAATGTGTACTAGTTACTAGACATGAGCACTAAGGAAAACCAAACCTTTAATAAAGTCTCTTACATCAGTGTGCACATTGTCTATTGACAAAGACTATCCAGGTTTATTTCTTCTACTTTGAGCAACTTCTTTTCTCCCGTTAATGTAGCCTGAATTTCACTAAATCACATGGACAATCCTACATAATTCTAGGTCATGAGTTATATAACAAGCCACAACTGCACTCTTGCTCTCCCCTCAGGTTCCAAGTTTAGGTTAGCTTATTGGTGGTTGAGATGATATTTAATTTCCCTTGAGGATTATGTAGAAAAGCAACTTCTGAAACAAAAGCTTTTTCAGCCTTCTGACTCTTTTTTCACATGTTGAAAGATAAAGAGGGAAGAAAAGGAAGGAGGACTAGATAGATCAGAGAGCTCTCTGGTGTACATAAATATCCAGGTGTACATGATTAGAGAGACAGAGTGTGTGTGGGTATGGTTTCCCCTTTCCCTTGTATAAAGTAAATATGCGAAGTATGTCTATTATAGGATAATCAATATTTTACTCTTTTAGTGAAGGCTTTCTGTTAATCCTTTTGTTCAGAGAAACAACCACATGGTGAGGGAAGAGGGAACAGAAATTAGAATTTTAAAACCCAACATTTTATAATATGGGACTTAAGGTAACTCTTACACTTTCCGATTGTCCTTCCTTCAAATACATTCCATATTCTTGGCTATTTTGGAATGCCGTGCCTTTGCTAGGACTTTGTAATATACATCTATGTTGGACTTTGTTTATAGATTTTTTTTCATACTTTTAATATTTGCAGTGGAGTGTGGATAAGAAAATGGTTTTTATACTTGCTATCTCTTCATTAGAGAATTTAAAGATACTGCCTTCCAAAATCAATGTCTTTCTGCCTTGTTGAGTCCTACCACTTAGCAAAGACTGAGCAATCATTTTTCTTTGGGAATAGGGGCCAAGATAGGGGATGGGAAATGTGAAGTTTCCTGTTTCTTCTTGTGCACAAAGCTTATATACAGAGCAGAACTGTATGCTGCTACCATATGACCTGTCCTTAGCCCTTCCTTGAGGAAAGACAGTGCCAAATGTAGCCATCCAGGAGATTGTGAATCCCATTTTGCCCCATGAAAGAGAAGTTAATCATAGTAAATACAATGTTTTCCTTTCTAAGCATTATGTGGACCATACACTAATAGATATTTTGCTGTTTTTGCTATGGCAATAGCAATGTATATCATCTAAATCCTTGTGCATGGATACTATCAGAGACTTGCTGCCAACAAGACAAACCACATCAGAGTGAGGAGTTAAGCTGATGTTAGCTTCCTAATTTTGTTTTAATGTCCTCCTGAAATATCTCTCAAGTTTTACAAGACAATTTGCTTTGATCAACATTCCTCAACCTTCAAAGTCATCCTGGAGGTGTTTCTGAGACAGCTGTTTGCTGAAATAACCTTGATTGTTCTAAGAGTCATCACTGCATGCCTCATAGATTTGTGGAGAGCCTTTTACAAAGGTTGCTGACACTGGCACCCAAGTTCATCAATACTCAATCTCCTAAGACCCCCCACACTATTTTCAATGAGTGGTAGCTCACCTTGTTGTGTGCACATATGTGCCTAAATAGAAGTCATCCAAGATATTAATACTACCTATTCTTTTATTTTAAAATTCACACAGTTTTCCTAGTACAAAAGTAATGCATGCTCAATTATAGAAAACTTGAAAATCCAAAAATATGAGAGCAGGAAAAATAGGCTGTCTGAAACCACCATTGACATATACTAAAGCCTTTCTTTCTAGTAATCTGCAATATGAACACGTTTTTGTTATTTATATTGTTAAACATAGTTATAATAAAAACGTATACAGAATGGAGTGTCCTGGTTTAAAGTAATCACACAATGCATGCTTTTTAATAGTAAAGAAAAAAATCATCCTGATTAGAAAGTTATATTGACTTTCTAACTAACATTCCCCTTATCCCACTAACACATTTTTATTTTCCTGTTCAGTTCCCCAAGCATTACCGATACTTCCTGCAGTGGAAAAGGAAAAAAAAAACAAGTGAAATGGTTGGACACTTGAGGAATTGTTGGTTTGGAACACATAGAGATCAACTTCTGAATTTTAATTTCTTTTTCTTATTATTATGTCACAAAAGAACAGACTGGCATTCGAAGTATTCTGAACATTGTACTGTGTACAGAAAAAGTGAGTTTTACAGTCACTGTTGGACTTCTCATAGAGAAGAGATTTCCAAGGTGCTGAGGAGGGAAACCATTAGCACCCACCAGGGATGGACTGTGGGATAGTCATAGACAAATTAAAAGCCATATGAAGGAATTAGAAGATGCAAGGTCATCAAGTCTTAGAAACTTTTGTAAACATAATAGTGAAAGAAGGAGACCGTAACAGGAGGAAGATAAAAAACCAATATTTTGATTTGTTACTTGGGCCAGACATTGTGTTAGGCACTTTCCAAATATTACCTCGTTTAATTTTTACAGCCATGTTGTGAAGCACAGCAACACATTGAAGCACAGAGATATTAACTAACACAACCATTTTCTCAGTCAGTAATGACAGAAAGCTGTCTGGTACATTTCCAAAGCAAATCAAATCAGAAAAAAAGTTTTGGAGATCGTGCACAGACAATGGATTGTCAATGGTTAAGAGTTTGTAATATTTGCTTTAAGTTTTTTATTTTAAATGTTTAAAATAAAATCCTATTATCAAGAACTCACCTTCCCCTCAGCCACTTTCTCATTTTCCTGCCCACAGAGGCTACTGTCATGAATGTCTCATATCTTTCTATGTTATTTTTTAAATCTATTACATAATTTTGAAATTTTTGCTTTTAATCATATATTTTTGTACTAAAAATGGGCAATCATTTTAAAGAAGGTAGCATGAGGAACTCTGATACTGAAACACAACCAGTTACTGAAAAAATGTAGGAGAGCTACTTTACTGGAAATTTGTATCAAGATAATCTTTGCCAAATCCATAAGTTGAATTCATCTTAGAAAATTCATATATGGCACATCAAGATAACTTTAATGTTTTAAAAAAAGCTATGGTAATATTTCTATTCTTTTGGAGTTTTAACTTATAAGCAATAAGTATGTTAGAAATAAGATCAGAAATCACAATTCAAAATGATTCACATTGTCAATAAGAATTAGAGAAGAAATGCATGCAAATAGAGCCTATTATTTTATCATCTACGATAACATATGGAAGTTATATTTTTAAAAAGCATTGACCTTAAGGTAGATATAAAATATTCCAAACATGAAACTATGAAAATAATTTTTATCTATTTAGTTAAAACACATGTTTAATCTATATACAAAAAAATTATAAAATATAAGCTTTTTAATTTCTTTGACATCAAGAATACTTTTTTATCTTCCAAACCACAGTGGAGAAAAAAGAATCCTTTTCTCTTAAGTGTTTATTTAATATAAATTAACAAATGGAAGAGACAATATATATAATTTTATATGTTGTGAGTATGATTGGGTACTGTTTTTAATTAACTGTATAGTATTAAATATTATGCTGATATGAAATAAAATATTTTGCTTACCATCTCCTTATATAATCCATACCAAAAGCTAGAAATTAATGAGAATTCTATATAATTGTTCACTAGATTTTATATTATTATTGAAGAGTTTAGCAAATTGAAATAAAACACAAAACAAAAACAACAAAATCAGAGGGTGAGAAATGCTGGATTGGAGGCTCTCCAAGAGCTTCCTACTCTGCAATGCCATAACTTGCAGATTCTCATCTTTCCTCCACCCACTAACTGAAGGCCTTGACAGAAAGAAATGAATAAGAGAAGGTATGTAATAGCTCTGGTGGATCAATTCACTCATAAGTTATAAATCAAAAGGCAACATCTAGATTATTTTTAAGAAAATCTATGTACTCCACAACCCCAGATGAACCTTTTGGATAAAACGATATAAAAAACACAATGTGATACTCAGTAGTTATACATAATACAGGTTCTTGAAATGGTTTTAACTATTATAAATTAAAATTTCCCAGAGAACAACATTTTCTAATATTATAAGTTGTTTTTGTTATTTTCTGCCAATATTAGCTAGTCAACAAAGTTAAAATGTTTAGCAGCTAGTAAACCTGAAATGGCATAAAATGACTGATGAATGAATTGAGTATGACCTCTGGCCTTTTCTGGATTGAACTCCTTGTTGTATTTTGGGGAAATTAGTGAAGTGTGCTAGATAAGTAATTAGTGCACTTTGGTGTGAGAATTATGAGAATTATGAAGAAACATATTAAAGGGTTGAATTCAGCATTATTGCAAATTAGCTAATCTAGTCTTTTGGCACAAGATAAGCAGGCTGCTTTGTACACATTTGGAAGGTTTTAAAAACAAATCAATATAGCCATACACTCAGGACTATGCTAAACAGAGCTGCTGATACGCACACCGCTTCTCCACAGTGGGCCCATTGTGGAGAGCTGCCACATTCAAAACACCTTCCAGCTGTTGGAGGAAACCACAAGAGGGGTGAGGACAGACACAGACACCCTCCGTCAGATAATTACCTTGATTAAGATTCTCAGAATTAAACGAAGTTTAATCAAGGACCCTGTGAAATTGTGAAAGCGCCAGTTTTCTGGGCTTGCCCTCCTTTTCTGCAGATGGTGAGTTGCCAAACAAAATCAAAGGAGTTTTAATTACAAGGATGAGAGGCAAAGTCAAAAGGGAATGAGAGAATCTGCGCTTTGTGATGGAGATGGACCAGCACCAATCAGCAGCAAACTCAGCTCTCCTCTGCATGGAGTGTGTCAATACATCAAAGCTGAACACACTATCCACGTTCTTGACAATTCAAAGGACTGAATTAATAGCCATGCCAATATATCCAAGGTAGTGGCTAATATTCAATTCTCCTATGATATAATGATATACGTGCACTTTTAAGGCAATATTTGGACTGGTATTAGAAAAAATATCCATGCCACTTCGGTTGTTACCAGAAAGCATGACCCAGCGTGAATCTAAACTAAACTATTAGAAATAAATTCCCATATAAATGAAAAGGTTTAAAGAGCAATGATATAGGAATGTCAACATATTTTTTCAATTTTATTGTTTCCTCTTATTTTGAATTTGAACTACAAATTGAAGTGATTATAAAAATGATCCATTCTATGACATTAGTCAATATTGCCTAAAGTCTACTCACTACGTGTCCTTTTCATGCATATTGCTATTAAACCTTTTTCCACTGTCTTATATTTCTGATCTTTTTGACATCCATGGCCTTATATTTATTTCTATTAGTTTGTTTTATTTTCATAAAATTTGGCCCATTATTATAAATAACATCAATTATTATCTAATAATGCTAATTAATTTGGTGAAACCACTTTGAGGGGAGTGAATATAAAAATCATTTAATCATCTATCCAAATAATACTTTGATTATATATCTTCTAATATAAATTTTATATATTTTATAATATTTTCTAAATTAAACATAAATCCAACCCCTCTCCATTTTCACAAGCCACAAATACAAATGGTTCATAGATAAGCCATTTCCCTATACATTTTCCTCTTTTCAAAGCTCTACAATTTCTATTTCTAGGAGCTCGTATATTTTATTATTTTGTTTAGTCCTTCCAATGTTTCCTTTGAACTATCCTTCATACACTCCCTATCCTTTGAAATCTAGGGGTTTACATTTTCTCTTTTTCTCAAGTTCCATACCATCACCTTCCTGTACTCCGACACCTAGTAAGTGATAGATTCTTCTATTTTTGGCTTCTTATTTTTCTAATTTATTTTTACATTTTGTTCCATTCATGCATCTAAAATGATCTTTGTGGCTCCCATTTCTGTACCTCTGTGGACTTAAAGCCAACTCTTCTGACCATAACTCAATATAATAGCAATTGTTATAAATTGCTTTCCCCCTGTAAGACCCATGTCTACACAGCATTTTTGCAACACTTGCTCATTCTTTCTTTGTTTTCATTCTATTTTTTTCTTCCTATACAATTTGCATTATTATATTTTCCACAATTCTTGCCTTTTGCAGACTTTCGTTTATATTAGGGACAAAGAAACTTCACTCCAATCATACAAACATGTTACAAGTTCAACTGAGTCTTTTCCACACATGGAAGATGCAGAAGTTGAGTGATTTGTCTCCTCTTCAGCATGTCATGTAGCATGAACACTTTTTTATCACTCTTTAAACAAGAAATATGTATTCTTTTATTATACACTCCAAATGTCCCAATTGCATACTGAATTCAAAATAATGCATACGGTACATCAATATAGGAGGAGTAATATAACACCAGTTTAGAAGTTAAGAAACTAGCATTTTAGTACTAATTCAGTCATTAATTTCTGCAAGATTTTGGAAAATTTACTATGGACCACAGGTTTTGTTTTGGTTTGGCATTCACTAGGGAACATAGTTGCTATAGTTCGGATATGCTTTGTCTGTCCCTCCAAATCTCATATTGCAATTTGATCCTCAATGTTGGATGGGGGGTAGAAGAGGGGATGAGTGAGTTCTCACTCTATTAGTTTCCAAGAGAGCTAGTTAAAAGAGCCTGGCACCTCCAACTCCTCTGTCTTTCACTTCCTCTCTTGGTATGTGATCTCTGCACAAGCCAACTCTCCTTCACCTTCTGTGAAGCAGTCTGAGGCCCTCACCAGATGCAGATGCTGTTGCCATGCCTGTTGTCTGCAGAACCATGAGTCAAAGAAACTTTTCTTTGCAATTTACCTAGCCTTAGGTATTCCTTTATGGCAACACAAAACGGACTAAGACAACAATCACATGAAATGATTGGTTTGTTATCACACTTGGATTCTAAGTGAATGTCATCTAATGTAACCTTTAAAAATTACTTTCAAAAATAAGCATTATAAATCCCTCCTTACAATTATAGCTAAAGAAAAAGAAAAAAATTTTTTAAATGTGTAAATATTCTGCATTTATTTTTTTTAATATTGTTCTCTGTTTAGTTTTTTATGCCCTGAGTCTATGAAAATCTATTAGATATTCAGGAAAAACAGTTTTCATTTACTTTTAAGTTGAATGTGAAACCATAAGGAAGTGCCACTACGCACTTATTAGGAGGCTAAGACCAACCATATCAAGGGTTAGTGAGGATGTGGAAGAGCTAGAATTCTCATTCACTGCTGATGGGAATGTAAAACAGTACAACCAATTTAAAAAATAGTTTGACAATTTCTTTAAAAATTACACATGTACCTGCCATATGATCCTGCCGTCTGCTCCTAAATGTTAACCCAAGACAAAGAAAGTATATGTCCATTCAAAGATTTGTCATTCACATTCATAGCAGTTTCATTTGTAGTAGCCAAAAACTGAAAACCCAAACTTCCACCAAGCAGTTAATCAACAAAAGATGAATGGTTAAACACACTGTTATATATCCAAACAATGTAACGTAACTCAGCAATAGAAAGGAATCTACTATTTATACACACAGAAACATCTTGAATCTCAGAATAATTATATTGAGTAAAAAAAAAAAAACCACAGATCAATATAATTCCATTTAAATTAAGTTATAGAAAATGTAAACTATTCTATAGTAATAGCCAATCCGTGGTTATCTGGGGAGGTACAAATGGGCACGAAGGAACTTTTGTGAGTAGTGAGATAGATTCATTATCTTGATTGTGGTCATGGCATACATATGTTAAACCACATAAAATTGTACATTTTAAGTGTGTGCAGGTTATTGCATATCAATTATATGTCAACAAAACTGTTTAAAAAGATAAGAATTTGGAAGTAGAGAAATATCATTCCCCTTAAGAATTGGAAAATGAAATTTAACTTATGTTTAGACTTATACACTGAGGTAAATAAGGAAATTTTGGCTTTCTGACTTTTTGCTGGATTTCATAAAATTAACTTGCATAAACTCTTCACGTATTTGTTTTAGAAACAAAAATAAATGAAGTGTATCTTTCTATTCTAGCTCAGGTTAATACAATTAGAACCATAACATTTGCTTAAATAACTACATTTTCTTGGATGCAAACACATACTCCTTTCTGATCAAAGTGCACATAGGCACAACAGAAGCTTGGGTACACTCTAACCAATCGGTATAGATACAGAGAGAACTATGAAACACTGAGGAAGGAAATAGCAAAGGACTTAAACAGGTAGAAAACCATACCATGCTCATGGGTCGACAGAATCGACATTGTTAAAATGTCTACACTACCCTAAGTGATCTACAGATTCAATGCAATCCCTATTAAAATACCAACATCATTTTTCACAAATCTAGAAAAAATAATTCTATGCTTTGTATTGAACCAGAGAAGATCTCATAAAGCAAAAGCAATCTTAAGCAAAAAGAACAAGTTGGGAAGAATCAATTTACCAGACTTGAAGCTATACTACAAGGCTATAGTAACTAAAACAGCATGGTACTGACACAAGAACAGAGACAAAGACCAATGGAACAGAACTGAGAATCCAGATATAAAACCAGCCTCATATAGCCATCTAATCTTTGACAAGGCAGACAAAAACATACACTGGGGAAAGCAATCCTTATTCAATAAATGGTGCTGGGAAAACTGGATAGTCATATGTAGAATACTGAAACAGGATCTGCACCTTTTAACTCTCACAAAAATCAACTCACAATGGATAACAGACTTAAACCTAAATGTGAAACTATAAGAATTCTAGAAGAAAATGTTGGAAAACTCTTATAGACATTGGCCTAGGCAAAGAATTTATGAAGAAGACCCCAAGGCAATCACAGCAACAACAACCAGACAAGAACACAACAAGAAACAAAACCAGAAACCAACATCCCTGATGAACATAAATGCAAAAATCCTCAACAAAACACTAGCAAAGTGAATTCAACAACACATCAAAAGGAAAATAAACCATGATCAAGTGGAATTTATCCCAGGGATTCAAGGCTGCTTCAACATATGCAAATCAAATGTGATACATCATGTCAACTGAATTAAGGACAAATCCATATAATATCAATAGATAAAGTAAAAGCATTTGATAAAATTCAACAACCTTTCATGATACAAACTCTCAAAAACTTAGGCATAGAAAGAATATACCGCAATATAAAAAAGACCATGTATGACAAACCAACAACTACCATCATACTGAATGGGGGAAAGCCAAAAGCTTTTCCACTAAGAACTGGAGTACACAAAGATGCCCACTTTCATCACACTTATTTAACAAAGCACTGGAAGTCCTAGCCAGAGAACTCAGGCAAGAGAATGAAATAAAAATCATACAAATTGGAAAAGAGAAAGTGAAATTGTCCCTCTTTGAAGATGACATACTATTATATATAGAAAAACATAAATGCTCCACCAAGAAACTCTTAGAACTGATAAACAAATTCAGTAAAGTTGCAGGGTACAAAATCAACATACAAAAATCAGTAGTGTTGCTATACACCAATAACAAACCAGCTAAAAGAGAAAATAAGAAGGCAATCCCATTTACAATAGGTACAAAAAATAAAATGCCTAGGGATAATCTTAATCAAGGAGGTGAAAGACCTCTGTAAGGAAAACTACAAAACACTGATGAAAGAAATTGAAGAGAACACAAACAAACACAAACAGATGGAAAGACATTCCATGCTTATCCCATGGATCAGAAGAATTAATATTGTTTAAATGACCACACTATCCATAGTAATCTACAGATTCAGTACAATTCATATCAAAATGTCAATTATATTCTTCACAGAAATAGATAAAAACAATCCCCAAATTTGTATGGAATCACAAAGAGCCAGAACAACCAAAGCAATACTGAGGGGGGGAAAAAAAAACAAATCTAGATGAATCAACTACTTGACTTCAAAATATACTACAAAGCTGTAACAAACCAAACCAAAAAAAGCATCTTATTTGTATAAAAAAACACATAGAATAATAGAACAGAATAGAGAACCCAGAAATAAGTCCACGTATTTACTGTCAACTGATTTTCAACAAGGCACCAAGAGCATACATTGGGGAAAGAATACTATCTTCAATAAATGGTGCTGGGAAAACTGGATACCCAATATGCAGAAGAATGAAACTAGACCTCTCTCACCATATACAAAAATCAACTCAAAATGCATTAAAGATTTAACCATGAGACCAGAAACTATAAAACTACTAGAAAAAAAACATAGCAGAAATGCTTCATCACATTGGTGTAGGCAAAGATTTTATGTCTACAGCTTCAAAGAAAAAGGCAACCAAACAAATAGCCAAATGTGACTATATTAAACTAAAAATCTTTTGCACAACACAGGACACAATCAACAGAGTGAAGGGACAACTTGGAGAATGGAAGTAAATATTCACAAACTATTCATCCAACAAGGGAATAATATCCAGACTTTATAAGGAACTCAAACAACTTAACAGCAAAAAATCCAAATAATTCCATTAAGATGTGAGCAAATGATCTGAATCTCCATTTCTTAAAAGAATACATACAAATGAGCAAGAAGTATATGAAAAAAAATGTTCAACTTCACTGATGCTCAGAGAAATGCAAATCAAACCCATGTGACATATCATCTCACTCCAGTCAAAGTGGCTACTACCAAAAAGACAAAAAATAACAAATACTGGTAAGGATGCAGAGAAAAGTGAACTCTAATACACTGTTAGTGGAAATGTAAATTAGTACAGCCATTATGGATAACCAGATGAAGTTTTCTCAAAAAAACTAAAAATAGAAGAAATACCATACAATTCAGCAATTTCACTACTGAGTATTTATCCAAAAGAAAGGATATTAGTATATCAACAGGATACCTACAACCCCATGTTTATTGTAGCACTATTCACAAAAGCCAATATAAGGAATCAACCAAACGTGCCATCAACAGATGAATGAATAAAAAAAATGTGGTATATATACACAATAGAATACTATTTAGCCACTGAAAATGAATGAAATCATGTCATTTGCAGCAACATGGATGGAACTGGAGGTCATTATGTTAAATGAAATAAGCCAGGAACAGAAAAATCGATATTGCAAATTTTTACTAATATGTGGGAACCAAAAAATTTTATTTCAAGGAGATAAAGCATAGAATGATAGTTACCAGGACTGGGAAGGAGAGAGGGACAACGAGAGTCTGCAATGAGTAGAAACATATAGTTAGATAGAAGGAATAAGTTCTAGAGTTCACAGTAGGGTGACTATAGTTAACAATAATATATAGTATATTTCAAAATAGCTAGAAGAGAAGATTTGATGGTTCCAACACAGAGAAATGATAAATGTTTGAGGTGATGGACATCCTAAATACCATGATTTTATTGTTACACATTGTGTGCATGTATCCAAATATCACATAGATCTCATAAATATGTACAATTAGTATGTATCAATGAAAATAAATAAATATAAAATGAATTGATGACTAAAAAGAGAGAGAACATAAATTACCAGCATTATTAATATAAAGGTGCTACCGTTACAGAACTTATAGATATTAAAGGGGTACTAACAGAATATTGTCAACAAATCTTATGACAAAAAAATCAACTTAGATGAATTAAGTAAATTTATTAAAAAATACAGCATACCAGAACTGATATAGATGAAACACAAAATCTGAATACCAGTATCAATGAAAGAAATTGAATCCATGATTTAAAAATCTTTCTATAACGAAAACTCCAGACACAGATGGTTTCTCTAAATAACACCAATCCTACATAAATTCTTTCAGAAAAGAGAGATTTTCTTTTTTTTCCCCTCTCAGCTAAAGTGAATAGCTTACTGATGGGGTAGGCATATGTTTAGTTTCATAAGAAAATGCCAGAACATTTCCCAGAGTGGTTGTACTGTTTTACAGTATGTATGTATGAGAATGCTAATTTCCCTAATTCTGACTTGAAGCATGAAAAGCTGTGAGAAAGCACTGGTATGCAGTGAGTGAGTGTCCAAGAGCTGAAGCTTCATTTGAATAATATCATTCATTCATCTGCCTACCCATCAACCCATTCATTCACTCAACAAACAGTAAGGATTTCTCTGTGCAACAATTATATACAGTGATGGCCTTCAGAAGCTTACAGTCTAGTAAAGGAAGTACATATCTGTAAACAAATAAATGAAATTTAGGATTATAGGTACTACTAAAAAGGTTTGTCTTCAACAGACCTCATGCTTTTCGGATTCACAGCTCATTTTAAGAGTCAGAACAACACTTAAAAGTCAGCAGTAATCACAACACAGTATCACCATATTTTACAGAACCTCCAAAGGCACTTACATTTACCTTACCATTCACTTAGCAATCCCACCACCCCATAACATAATTTGATGTACTAGCCTTGTTCTCTTATATTCACAAGGCTTGACTGACCATGAAAATTAACTAGACATCATGATCATTTCAGGCACAAATGTCAACATGAGCAAAACGCAGTAGATGTGAAAGAATTGGTTCATAAAAAAAGAAAAAAAAACTAATGGCTTAGAATAAGTGGATCAGAAGTTATAAGGTGTAGGGAGAAATGAGGATGGAGAAGAAGAGACAAATTCAGGGAAATCTTAGTGTGCTTTTCTTGGAGGCATGGAATTTACTGTGGGAACAATTAGGAATCACTGAAACATAGTGGTAAATTAAAGAGGAATATGAAAATATTTGCATTTTAGAAATATTATCATTTGTATTTTATTATTATAAAAATATATACAGAGAGAAGTAATATGGACATGGCCTCAGCCACAGAAGGACACAAGGGAAAAATATGATAAAATTAAAGATGTATAATGGAAAAGACTAGTCATAATAATATTTTTATAATAGTGATATACAAAAAATGTAATACTAATTGTCTTATGCTATATGGTTATAATAATTAATGTTCTAAAATAAAATTATTTATTAATCATAAACTTTAAAGTATTAAGTTAAATTAGTTACACATAATTAATATTACATTAAGTCATATGGTGTTATTATTACATGCTTATTGTAATTTATATAATGTTTTTTATGTGCCAGATAATTTATATTATTGTTTTTCACTATGGAGACTGGTATAGAATTGTATGATTAATGAGTTTGAGAAAGAGTAATAACTAACCAATTTCCATATTTTTGTAGAACTCTTACTATGTGCCGAGTAGTGTGTTCTAAGCAGTTTGCAATCGTTGTTATTTACAGTTTTCACACCAGCTCTTGCATATGAGAAAAGACAGACTCAAAGACATTAGATAACTACTTTCACTAGATTATGCAGCTACCAAGTGAGAAAGCTGGAATTCAGACCCATGACTCCAAAGTCTTACACTTTTAACTACTACATTAAGGAAAGATAGTGATTTCAAGTTAAAATATGTGAGATGGCTGCATGTTATCCAGATTAATGGTCTTCTGTTTTGGACCTCAGAAAATAGTTACAGTATTTGGGAATATTAGCATCTGGGTAGTCACTGAAGCCATATTAACTGGTGACATGCTCCATCCTCACTGTTTGTATAGACAGAATAGGTACCATTCTATTTTTAGAAAAATACAGTAACTCTCATGAGAGACGTAGTAAAGCTGACAGCAGATCTCCAGAGGTGGCATGCCAACAAATCAAGTTCCCCTCTAACCTCGCCAGTAGTAGAATATTCAGCTGAGAATGAAGAGTTCATGGTATACAAATTTGGTTTTTGTGGAGAGGGAAAAGGGGATGATGTCAAAAGAGAATGCAGTGTCATCTGAATTGTTTTGTGAACTCTGGTCTGGACCTAATAGCAAAGCTCCAAGAGATGAAAAAAAAGATATTTCCTCCTATGTCAATGGGGACACTGAGAAATACAGCCACTACATCCCTAGTATGGGTGCTGGCAAGAGATGATAGTCAGTGCAGCAATCCTGGCCAGGCCCAGGGTCCACAATGCAGTGACAATGGGTTTGTGCATCCATTCCGTGAGCACAGGGGCATCAAAAGAGGGAGAATGGACATCACTTTGTGACCAAAGGACCATTGATTGCTATGGCTGGGCAAGAGTCTATGGGGTCTTCCAAGAGTCCCAGAGGAGAAGAAGGCTTGGTGTCTATATCAGCAATGGCACGAAAAACAGGAGATCATTGCTTCTTTCCATTATCTCATGCACCTGATTGAATTGCCCTGTCTGCTGTGGCCTGCGCAAACACATATTGCTAATTGTTCATTCTTTCCTGTCACCAAGCAATTTTTCTGAGCTCTGCATAGCCAGTTCCATTGTCATTCTCAAACTTGTTCCAGGAAGCCTGAGCATCTAGCTTAAAATCAGGATTCCTTTTTATACAGCATGTATAGTAAGTTCTGGATTTATATTACATTGTTTTCTAATGTCAGCCACAAGTTAATATTTTCCAAATTACATTTATTGGAGTACTATAATGCTCAAAATGGCTTCTCATCTCATTAGCCTCTTGATATTTAAAAAGTAATAAAGGTATAAAGTACAAAAAATGTTTCTTAAAGTAAAAAATAAAATCAACTCAGACTCAAATCTGCACCTAAGTAAAAAAAAAAGTAATAAAGGTATACATACTGTGACTAGATATCATGCATGCTCAGAGAAGTATATAATGAGAAGTTAAAGCCTCTGTAACCCCTACCCCTGAGTCACTTTCCACAAAAGGAAGCGCTATTAACAGTTACTTGTCTGTAATTCCAGAAACAGCTTCCGTGTATATAGCTGCATACATATATCCATTTTAAAACACATAAATGATCATAATGTAGTCACTCTTCTATATCATACCTCTCATTTAATCGTTTATCTTGAAGATTTTATTCAAATCAACATATACATATCTGTATGATTTTAGCTGTCTATATCACATAGACGTATGTAATGCACTTAACAAGTGCCTCAATTATAGCAACTTACTGCAATTATGTTTGTTCTTACAAAGGAAGCTATAATTACATTAGTGTACTTACGCTTTGGTGTACCTTATTATATACATTTCAAATTTGGTAAATATTGCAGAATTTCACTTGAGAATAGGTGGCATCAGGTTCCACTTTCACCAACAGTATATAAGAGGACTTTGTCTCTCTCCAGAACTGATATTAACCTATAAAACTTTTGTTTAATTAAAACATTTTTATGCTGGAATAAATAATATTCATAGTAAATGACAGAAATTTGAGGCTTTCAGCATCATAAAAATAATAATAACAGATCAGTGCACCAGGTTTGTTTGTTAATTTCAAATAAGGTTTTTAGATTTTATGGATTATTTTTCCCCAAAAATATATTGAGGTATTAAAAAAAATGAGAGGGGAAAAAATCACTTGCGATCCCTTTGAAATTAAATGAAAGCAGACAGGATTTCCTCCTATTATAAGTTGTGTATTTTCTACATCTCCCTTAACAAATCAGCATGGAATTATCTAAGACTTTCAAATATTGAATTTTCTGGACAACTGAATATTTGTCTTGGAAAATAACAGTGACATAGTCATGAAGGAAAGTTAAATGAATTTACAAATAAGTAACACATTTTATCACACCATGGTATGTATTTCATTAACATGAATATTTTATTATATTGATTTTAGGAAATAATTTTTATTGTACATTTGTACTTTTTCTTCAGCATATTCATTCACTGAAGAAAGAAGAGCCAAGGAGGGAGAAGGGTCACAATAGTGAGAGGAAGAGAGAGAGAGAGAGGTGTAAGAATGAGGAAAAGGGAGAGAGAAAGAGAGAAATATACTGGTGTGAAATGGCCTATTTTAATTTCCTTGTGGGATTCCCTTTCCTTAAAGAAAGATGCTTCTTTCTGACAAAGAAGATTCACACTAAATAATCCCAAAGCATAATATTACTTCTCAATTTTGGTTTGATTTTGAGGAAGCTGATCCCAGAACAGACTGGGTTCATGTCTGGGGGATCATCAGGTATGAGTCAGCAGAAAAGAAAATGCTAAGATGAGAATGAATAATAACATAAAATATGTTTAATAGCTCAGCTTCAAAGAATTCTCATCCAACATGATCCCATACGAAATTAACAAAGACTTAATCACCAGTAGCTTTGTTTTAAACTCTGCAGGATATTATAGTATTGTGCAGAGGGAGCAGAGACACACATGCTACGTGGTGTAAATATTAAATAATGTTTATTGGGTAAAAACTTATAAACAGACAAATATCAGTGCACAGTTGATCCCTTTAATTACTTAATCTTCCACAGAGATATGTGCTAAAGTGAACATAGCTAGGCTGGATGCTTTCCCATTGAGGGAGCTCCTGCTTTCTGAAAACTTCACATATTTATAAGAAACAGGGGGTTGGGGGGAACTTATGCAACTAATGGACAATGGAAGCTCTCTAGTCAAGAACGGAAATGGTGAGGATTGGGGGAGCTCCAGGAAGGGCCTTCAAAGCTAAGCCTCTGGGGTCAGCTCATTCCTCCACTAAATTAACCAAAATCAGCAGAGTAAGGTCTTTACTAAGCTCTGGTAAGCAGAAGGGGGAATGAGCCTCTAGAGTTATTGAGATTTGTCTTTCCTCTGTTAGTTTGCATATTCTTACATTGAATAAAGGTCATAATGATACAAATTTTGCTACCACTTCCTGATATAAACATGTGCTTTGGATTGGGATATAATATAGAATAAGCAGAACCCAACTTTTTCATTCATCCATTCATTTCACCATTTAGTTAGTATTTTGGAATTCTAACTCTGCTATTTATCATATTCATGACCTTGAGCAGGCTTTGAACTTCGCTAAACCTCTCAGCTTTCTTATTGGTAAGTTGGAAATAACAATTCCTAACTCACAGCATTGTTTAACAAAGAAATAAAATAAGTCATGTAAAGTATCTATTGAAGTACCTATCTCTTTTGTAAGGAAGGAGAGAACAGGAATTTCCTAAATCTGTTATCTTGGATGGGAATGACTATTTCTTTTTTTCTTTTTAATTATTATGGCTACATAATTGTTTTATATTTTTACAGGGTCCATGTGATGTTTGATACAGCAATACAATGTGACTTAATCAAATCAGGGTAATTGGGCTATCCATCACCATTTATCATTTCTATTTATCATTTCTTTGTGTTAGGAACATTTCAATCCAGGATTTTAGTTATTTTAAGGTATACACTAATTTATTGTTGATTATAGTCACTGTGTTCTGCAGTCAAATATTGTTCATTCTATCTAACTATATTTTTGCACCCATTAACCATTCCCACTTTATCCCTCCCTCTCCACTACTATTTAATACTAAGAAACTTGCTTAATGAAATTCTTAGCTAAATAGGACAACTTAAATAAACATCTCTTTAAGTTATTACTTCCTAGTTTTTTATTTCTCTGTGCACAACATCTTCTATTTAAGAAAACAATGTGGAGCCTCTAAAATTCATAAATCTTAGAATAGGAGGTTGTTTCTGAATCAGAGCCCCATCTCAGACATAACATGTAACGAATGGTGTTAAGCACACTTCAAAAACAAACTCAAATACCTGATGTAGCCAAATAAACACAGAAAAATTAATTGTTGTTGAAGGAAATAAATCCAGGCTATAAAGAGAAAGCTGCATTTATTGTGGATAAATAAGTACTAAATGACAGAAGTTCATGACTCTTATCTTCACAACTCACCACATCAGAACTGGATTGTTTAATTCATCATTTTAATGTGGAACACAAGGAGGATTTAGAAAATCTCCAGATACCTCTTCATTTTACTTTCATAAAACTAACCTAGGTTCAAGCCCTAGTAAACTGAGAATTTTTAATTCCTTTGATTGTAGTTTTTGGTATTTTTTTAAATAATAAGGTTAATATTCAAATTCAGATTTACTTCAGCTCCTTTCAACCCATAAACACATCTTCTAAGTAGAATGTAATGTGTCCTTGGTATTGGTTTTAGAGAAACATGACATCGAATTTCTCTTTGGCTATTCTACAAAGGGTTTTAATTTGAAAGATAGCGTTTCAAGAATGTGTTTGACCTGAGGCATATCTGAAATGGAATAATGGTGACATGTGTCAAAATGGTCTGTTACCTAAAACATTTCCCCAAATCTCCCACTGGTAAAATTATGATATTTTGGTTCTGAAAAGTAGGTCCACTCTGGTGGGAAAAGACAGAGTCATAAGATCATTGCTTCTGTATTTTCTAAAATCTTAAAGTACCAGAAAAAAATGCCACATTTTTCCCATTTGAAAACTCAAGTTAAATGTCTTCAAAAATATAAAATAAATGAAAATTTTATTTTTATTTTTAGATTTGGGAGCAAGCAAACATTTTAAAACTTTGTTTCTTAAACTTGGGTCAAGCACAACAGTTAAACTCTTTTATAATATTTGTCTCTATAGGATAAAATGGTTACATTTTGGTTCACCTTGCATGTCCATGGGCATGATGGGAACATCTGAATTTTAGAGCTACTCTTAGATCACTTGTTACCCTTGGACAAACTAATAGGTCTCAATGTCTCCATCTTTTCACTACAGACTTGAAATGCAAATTAAAATGTGGTCATAAATAACATGGCCATGACATAGAAAAGCCTCAATAAATGCTTTCACTTTGTAAAAATATTCCAAAGATGGCATTTGCCCTTAGCCACAGAGAAGATTAATAAAAGAGCAAACAACTGTGATTGTCTGCCCCAATTTTGTAGGTTCCTGAAATGTACTGCAAGATGCATTAAGTTTAAACAGTTGTTGCATTCATCTACTCAAATAGCTGGTAATTGCTCCCCTTTCCCACCCCCAGGTAGCCTAATTGGAGTAACTTAATGTTAAGAGATTGACTTTTAAAGTCCAACACTCATGAGTTCAAATTATGACTCCTCCACATAACTGTGAGTCATTTATAAGTTATCTACACCCTCTAAGGCCTAGTTTTCTCATCTGCAAAATGAGTCAAGTCCCTAACACAAAGCCTTGTATGTTTTAAGCACCTAATAAACGTTATGTTTTCTCCAATATTTTTTTTTCTTTTCAAAGAAAAATATCAGCTAACACATGGAGTTCGAAAATTCCTGCTATACAAAAACAAGAAAGTTAAAAGTATTTATTAGGTAAAAATGAATTAGCAAATTGGCAAAGAACCTCAAAACTACCTAGGTCAAAGGAAATGTGTTTTTCTCTACTATCACTGATGTTACAACAAAATTCTATGTCATCCTTAAAACACCTCAAAATATCAGAGTAGGCTTCTTTATCTGCCCCAGTGAGGTTCTCGAGTTTGATTTCTAGCTGTCAGTCAAAACACTACCTTTAATCTTATTAGTTCATGTCACTGAATTTTAAGATGAACCCCATTAAATTTTATTGGAAAGTATCCTTATTAATAATACAGTTGCCATCCAAAGCTAATGAATAATGGGACATATTTTTCATATTAATTCATAAAATTCATAAATAATGAGACATGATATCAGTACACTTTAGACATAAATGTTTATCTGTAAGGATGATATGATGAACTGTCTTAAACTATAATTATTCTTTAGTTAAAAGATTTACAATTTAACCTATATGACATCTGTGCCTTTTAGCTTATTCGCTAGGTAGCTAGCTATCTGCCACCAAAATAACATATGGTAGAATGAAACATATGTCATTACTTGTAGAGGAGGCTTCAAATTTTGCAAAAGTAAAACACCTATCTAACTCACAGAAAGTCAAAAGAATTCTAAGTCTCTCTTCTCCAAAATAAGGTATGCGCCAAGTGGAATACAATTCTCTCAGAAAGCAATCACTTTCAGGAAATCCCAAGGGGATAAGTTTAATACATTGTTCCATAGCCTCTGTGCATTTCTTTGGCATAAGATAGCAAGAAAATTAAAAGATTGGTTTTGTGTACAGAAGACACTGCCTTTCTTTCAATACTTTTAAATGAACTCATCTCATTCTTATTCATGGAAGAACAACACCCACACACTTCTATGAAACCAAAGTCAATAGAAATATCCACATATCCAAAATAAGGATTTTTGTGAAAAAGTAAAGAGATGTGCTAAAAATATTCCTAACGTCAAATACCTACATATATTTTTAATTTAACAATGTTTCTTTTGCTAAAATAAGTGGCAATGCATTCTTCAAATTCAGAAGCTAAAAACACTACTTTTTTCCAGAACCTGCTCAACTATCCAGAAAGTAGGGACTCCAGACTTCTTCAAATATCAAGTGAAAGACATTTGTCCTTACTTATAATTGAATATATAAAAAGTAAAACAATATTAGAAAAACATTTTCAATTATAAGAAGGACAAGATTTTAGCACACAATTTTGGCAAGTGTGTGGAAAAATTGGCACTTTCATATATTATCGGCCAGTAGGTAAATTGGTGCAACTGCTTTGGAAGACACTTTTTTTTTTTTTTGCAACAGGGTCTTACTCTGTTGCCCCAGTCTTGAATGCAATGGTCCAATCATAGCTCACTGCAACCTCAAACTCCTGGGCTTAAATTATCCTCCCGCTTCAGTCTTCCAAGTAGCTGGGACTACAGGCACTCACCACCATGTCTGGCTAACTTTTTAAATTGTTTTATAGAGATGGTGTCTCATTATGTTGCCCAATCTGGTCCCAAAGTTTTGGCCTCAAGCCATCCTCCAGCCTCAGCCTCCCTGAGTAGCTAGGGATTATAGGCACAGCGGCAGGACATCTTGACGATATCTATCACATTAATAATTTACAAGAACTTCAAGTCAGAATCTTTACTGTAATAATTTATTCCATGATTATACATTTTCATGTGTGCACAAAAGTGTCAGTTGCCATCTTTCTTTGTGACAGCAAAACACTGGGGGCTCTAGGATGGGTATAAATTTGGTGGCATTAAGCAGAGGTATAAATCTGGTTAAGCACTCAGTCACCTAAACGATCTCAGCTAATAATGTTGCCTGATTTGGGCTAGAAAGCAGTGAACTACATTCATAACATCTGATGGAAGAGAAAATGAAAGTTCACATTGCTAAAAAGAAATAAATTGATTAGTGAATTAGCATTTCTTTATAGCTGAAATGGCAAACTTAATGCTACAAAATGGACACCACCTGGCTACCATGAAAGGCTATTTCTCTCTCTCTCCTTCTCAAGCTTATATTTCACAAATGATTATTCTACATACTGTGATGCCTTTAAACTATTTCCCCCTAAGGACAAAGATCGTGGAAATTATTTTTTCAATTAATTGTAATTACACTTAAGAGCAACTTATCTAGTTCACATCAGGCTGATACTCACTTGAAATTGAGTAACGCACAATAGGTGAATACTATATATATATATTTGCAGGAAAATCAGCAAGGTCCTCTAAAGAAGATCTTCAATTGTAAATATTAATATTTCTTATGTAAACCCTGCTTTCCAAAATAATTTTGTCTAGACTGCATACTGGTCTGTGTTCACTTTAACATATTATTTTAAGAACTTTGTATAATTTGGGTAGTTCACTGATTTAAAGAAGTTCTAGAACTACTGAAAACTGAAAGAATATCCAAGTAACTGTACATCAGTTTTATGTAAAAATGGTAGGAAATGTTGTCATTCTGTAGACTAAGATTATGATGTTTATGGAAAAAGCTCAGGAATATTAATAAAGAGAACTTTGTTACAGAAAGGGCTCCATTGCTGATTAGTTTTGTAAACTTAACCACACCCTTTACCTGGGTTTTCCTAATTTTATTTATAAAACTGTGGGATTTGGGTTGGGGAATCTCTAAATCTTTGGTCAGCTTGAAAATATTTCTATGACTTTGTATATACCAATGTCACAAATATTGCTAATAATAATGGAGTTGCTCTACTGAGGATATATGCCAAACAGAAACTCATCAAAAAGGAACAAAAATCAATTTATTGTTATTCCCACTCTTGTTCTCTTGTATGAGTACCTCCAAAGTAATTGAAAAAAAATCTTGGCATGGATGTTCCTCCAATACAATATCTCCTCCCTCTCTTCCTTATCTCTCACTATTCACATTTTCATAGCCTTCCATTTCCACTGCAGAACTTGTTGATTAATTCAGCAAAGAATAAAAATCTCTTCTTTACATGGATTGTTCATAGATCACTTGTTAATTGAGCATGAAACAAATATTCACATAGTGCTATACCACTTATTGGTATAAGAAGACAATATCAAAAGAGGTTTTCAAAACATGTATAACACTTGACTCTATAATTCTACTATCCAGATGTACACTTTAAAATTATTTTGAGATCATTTCAGCATGATAGAAGAGCTGCATAAATACTTCAAAGAAATCCTCTGTACCCTTCACCTGCTATCCAAATGTTGGCAATTTACCTCATTGTCATTCTCCCTGTCTGACTGTGTCAATCTCCATAGATATCAAAAGCTATTCACTGGAGCATAATTTATAATGGAGAAAACTGGAAGAAACCTAAATGACAAGTATCAGCAAAATGGCTCCTTTAATTATGTCATGTCCACTATATGGAATATTGAACGTAAATTAAAATATTTAAAGGGATTAGGATAAAGTTTAGGGTAAGATGCTTATTAAATAATACTAACTCAAAAGAAAGTTATTACATTTTAAAGTGGTTATTATAAATATTGTAGTATAATGTATATTAAATACTTCCAAGTGAAAACACAAAATAACGTAAGTAACAATGTAAGTCACTTGAGTAACAACATATAGATTCACATGAAAAAAGACAAGAGAACATGCAAAATAAATGTAGTTACATAGGTTTGACTTGGATTATGGATGAATTTTTTTTCTCAATAAGGTAACTATGATCTATGCTTTAAGATTTTATGGATTGTTACTTGAAGGTAAACAAGGAGAAAATATTGAATTCGAGAAATTAATTACAAGACCATAAAATAGAAGCCATAATTTAAATCACATATTATAAACTCCCATGGTTCGTGGAAGAAAGAAGAAAAGTCATTTTTCCCAAGGATAATAGAAAATAAGTACGACTCAAAACAGAGAACGTATTATTGGGATTGAGATTGCCAAAAGAATAAAGCTCACACAGGTTTGTGATGATTTGTAACAAACGAATGCTGAATTCTGCTACATATCAGTTTAACTTTTTACTGTGTTACGTTATGCAATTGGATTGCTTCTTTTTTAAAAAATATTTTTTTAAAGTTTCCGAGTATTACTGGGGTACAAACCCTTTGGTTACATAAATTGCCTTTGCAGCCCCCAAGTCAAAGCTACAAGCATGCCCATCTCCCAGACAGCACCCACGGCACCCGTTAGGTGTGAGTTTATCTTTCCCTGCCTACCTCCTCCCACCTGCCTGAAACACCTGATGAATGTTACTTCCATATGCATGCATAAGTTTTGATCAATTAGTACCAATTTAATCGTGAGTACATTTGGTGTTTGTTTTTCCATTCTCATGTTACTTCACTTAGAATAATGGGCTGCAGCTCCATTGAGGATAATACAATAGGTAGTTCACCATTTTTTATGGCTGAGTAATATCCCATAGTATACATATACCACATTTTATTAATCTACTCATGAATTGATGAGCACTTGGGTTGTTTCCACATCTTTGCAATTGTGAATTGTGCTGTTATAACATTTGAATGCAGAGCTCTTTATTTATAGACCGTCTTTTTTTCCTTTAGGTAGATATCCAGTAGTGGGATTGCTGGATCAAGTGGCAGTTCTACTTTTAGTTCTTTGAGATACCTCCATACTACTTTCCATAGAGGTTGTTATATAAGAATTCCAGAAGAAAATGTTGGAAAAACTCATATAGACATCAACCTATGCAAAAAATTTATGAAGAAGTCCCCAAAAGTAATCATAGCAACAACAAAAATAAATAAATGGGACCTGATCAAATCAAAAAGCTTCTGCACAGCTAAGGAAACTATCATTAGAGTGAATAGACAACCTATAGAATGGGAGAAAATATTTGCATGTCATACATCTGATAAAGGGCTGATAACTAGAATCTATAGAGAATTAAGGAAAATCAGCAAGAAAAAGTCAAATAACCCCATTAAAAAGTGGGCAAAGAATATGAATAGAAACTTTTCAAAAGAGGATAGACTAATGGCCAATAAGCATATGAGAAAATACTCAACATCTCTAATCATCAGAGAAAGGAAATCAAAACCACATGAGATATCATTTAACTCCAGTGAGAATGGCTTTTATTAAGAAGTCCCAAAACAACAAATGTTGGCGTGGATGTGGAGAGATAGGAACACTCATACACTGCTGCTAGGACTGCAAATTATTACAACCTCTATGGAAATTGGATTGTTTCTAACCTGAAATTTCACAGAGACACTTTATTATTGCACAGATATGTGCAATCTGACTGCTAAACTGAACACAGACCTGTAAACCAATAAAACAGATATTTTTAAAGAGTTATAATAGCTGATAATTGAAATCTAAAACTGGATGAAGATGAGAATCTCTTAGCAAAGAATATTCCATATATATGACTTTTAAAATTTTAATTACACATTCAACACAAAGAGACACATTTCTGAAAACAAAATATTGAACACCCATTGAATTCTTCCATAAGGTGTTTTGGGGTATAAGGAGTCCAAATTATCAGATAATCTCAGGTGATATAAAGCAGTGTTTTCCTTTAGCATCTTTTGTCTTTAATGTCTATCTGAATGTTTGACTATAAGGCTTACAAAGCTGTGTTTACACAATTTTGTTAAAGGAAATAAGGAGGAACTATTTTCATCTCTATACTGAAGATGTAACTTTTTATGACAAAGCAGTGATAATCTGGGTTTGGAAAATATCTAAAAACTCAAAGAACAATATGATGTTAATCATGATAAAAAAGGACGCTATATGTTGGAATATATTATCCAAAAGTAAGTTGGTTAATATCAGATGTTTTGTTTTCTCGTGAACAGAATAAAGGAAGAGAAGGGAAAGGAGGGGACAGAAGGGGAGACTTGAAGAAAAGAAGAAAAGAAAAGAAAAGAAAAGAAAAGAAAAGAAAAGAAAAGAAAAGAAAAGAAAAGAAAAGAAAAGAAAAGAAGAGAAAAGAAAAGAAAAGAAAGAAAAGAAAGAAAAGAAAAAAGAAAAGGAATGAAAAATTCTATAATATTTCCTAGTGTGTAACCATCAATCTATTCTCTAGTTAGATAAGACTAGTTTATTTTGTATGCATAAGAGAGGGAAGCAGAAAAGAAAGGATCTTATATTAAAATCAATCATATTTAAATGTTTTCATTTTCATTCTGTCAATAATCCACCCCTTCATATTACTTGCCACAGGCTTAAGTATTTGAAGTTAGCAGCACAATTACAAAGTATAATGAATAAATAGATTTCTTATTTGGCCACTTTTACCCTCTCTCCTATTTTCTCAGTGGCATTAAATGCAGCAAGACTAAGATGGAATCAGACCTAGGAGGAAGGGTTCATAGAGCTGTTCATTGATTTAAGAACAGTGCCGGACAGCCATGTGTATTTTTTAAATGAGCTGATACCAAAATCACTGCACATAAACATTTTATTAGATCACATGAAATTTGAGTTTAATAGCTAAATATGTTAATATGTGTTACTATTCCTATGATTAACATACATGACAAATGAGGTTCTGAAATGCCAATCTGGATTATATAATTCTGAGAAGAAAGTTCCCCAGTGGTAATTCCATTTCCCCACAAAAGTGGTACGGGCCAATATTTTCAAACTCCACAGAAGGCAACTCATTCAACTGTTTTGGGTTCATTTATCAGCTGGTTCATGCAGTTGGGAACACTGGAAAGAAATATTTCTAGAGACCAAAAATTAAAGAGTTTGGAAAAGAGAAATTACTATCCATTCAATCCTAAAATGTCTATCATTGGATTAAGGTAGTTCACCAGAAATGTACATACTATTGCACAGGCATTTGGTCCTTCAAAGAAAGAACTTTGGTTCAATATGCTTTAATCAGCAGATACTAGGATAGGGGTACACAATTCAGCAGTTACTAGGATAGGGTACACAATTCACTTTCATAAGTGGTGCTGTTGACCTATGACATCATGCAAAGTTTACATAAAATCCCACATGACAAACTTATTTTTCCTTTCATGAGATGTGAATGTGATTCCTTATTTCTGATAATAATACTAACATAAGCAATCATGTTTGCCATTTAATCCTGATATCTAGGATGTTATGAGTCAAGAATTGGGCTCAAAGCTTAATTTATGTTAATGGTTTCAGTTATGTTACCCTTTTCTCTATTTTTCTATTGTTAATGTTATTGTAATAAATATCTTTCATATGTCACTTTAATTCCTTCTTGACAAGAAAAAGACTTTTAAGAAGTAATAAGAAATAATTTTCTCTATGTAAGTATTTAACTTTCTATAGAGGGGAGAAAATGTTTAGGGGAAAACAAAAGATCTATTTCAGAGATTTCACGTATGAGGTGTATATTAGTCATCCAACAGAAAATAAATCAGTATCAGGTGGGTAGTATTAGTAGTAATATGTGGTGGATATCTGAATAAAAAATTCTTTATTAGAAAATCTAGTCTACATGTGGCAGAGGTAAGCAATCTCTTAGTAAAATATCTAGGTATATATAAACTGTATTCTTTCCCAACATGAGACCACCTAAGTAGATTTAACACATAACAAACTGGTACTTGACTCCAGACTCTATTAAAGATAATATGTTTCCCATATCCCTTAAATTTATAAATTTTTTATAAAAGGCAATATCCTCATTGTACCCAAGATATTCTTCATGGTATATTAAAATTTTTCAAAAAAAAACATTGAAAATCTAAAGCTGATCACAGCTCTAGAGGGGAAATTGACGTTTTTCTTTTTTTTTTTAAAAAAAGAAAAAGGTGTTTTTATTCTGCTCACAGATGAGTTTGTCATCTATTGTTATTTCACAGATGACTTAATTCAAAAGTTATTAAAAGTTTCACTGCAGTCTGAACTTTAAATTCCTACACGTTCCAAAACACTTTCAATTTTCTCTAACTACTCTCTAAAGTAATTTCAGTCCCAAAGAATAGAAGAGGAAAAAATATGCATTGAATGTATAAAATAGAGGCAGAGAACTGATCTATTATGACATTTACCTTTATGAAAGAAAAGATGAGATGACTTGTTCATGGCTATATTATGTATAAGGTATTTCTTCACATTCATCTTATAAAGACATTTCTTATAAGGTTAGGATTTCTTTATATTTTATACCAGCTATCTCTCTTCAGTTTTCACAATTTTTATAGTTGTCAAATTTCAAACGCTATAGGACAACTTATTTTTTACAGTTATCAATGCCCCTCAACATATGTGCTACTGTTTAGGATTTATCCTTGAGAAGTAGTATAACTACAGTTTAATATTTATGTATACAAAATCATATCTGAATAAAAATATCTATAAAATTCAAAATTGTATCCAGATCTAACAGCAGTAACCAATAGAAATGGGACCTTCAATCTCTTCAATGTGATATTTATTATTACTTTAAAATTACATAGTAGTAAAATTTCAGTTATGCAAAAAGAATGAGTTCTAGAGATCTGCTATCCAACAGATGGTTAATAGTAATGAATTGTGCACTTAAAATTTTGTTAGGTGGTAGATCTCACGTTAAGTGTTCTTACTACAGTAATAAATAAATAAATAAATAATATCATACACTATCCATCAAAGTACATATACATACGTGAAAATATAAAATAATACCAACAGTATATCCTTCTATGGGTCTAGAGAGATCATATAAAGTATAAAAATAAACATAAATACTAAGTAGTTAGCCATTTTCTTTGTGGAGTAGGAATAAGAACAATATTTACTTTTAATTTTATGCATTTCTATATTGTCTTTTACAGCAAATCCTGAAAAAAAGGTAAGTTGTAAGAAAAAGAAGGGGAAATATGTGGAATATAATAATGATAATAAATAATATCAGTAAACATCAGAGCAAAATCACATTTGTGAATTTGATTCAGAAGCTTAACATAATATAAAAAAATTATAAAAGATAATATAATATAGAAAAATTAAATGTATTTAGTATAATCAAGCTTCTATAAAAACAGGGCAATAACTATGCCAAACAAATCACTCTCAAATTCTTCTATTTAATTTATAACATAGTTATTAAGCCTATAGTGTATGGAAGGATCCATGGAAAAATCATAATTTTAAAAATAGTCTGTCTCTCAAAGTGTATCTTAATTAATATCAAATATCACATCATGAACTATACCAGCGCAAATGAACAATACAGGGGTTAATGCTATGACTCTGACTGCATTATGATTTTGAGGATATTAATATTAATAAAAGAAAAACATTCTTTTACTAATTGGACTTTTAAATTGCCTAAGAAAAATATTACTTTGCCTCTTAAGAAATTAAAAACAAGTTCTGGGTCATTTTCAGTAACTAGGTTCTAAACTGCTTCTTTCAATCATTCAAAAAGTATTTGTTGAGTGATTCTCATGTACCAAGGATACAGGAGTGAATAAAGCAAACAAAAAAACTGTCCTGGTGAAGCTGACATTCCAGAAGGGCAGAGAATAAAGAAAATTAATTTTAAAATATGTAGAATTTTAGATAGTGATAAAGATAAGGAAAAATAATTAAGTGGGAGAAAGAAATAGGGGTTGGGAGTAGTTTTGAAATTAAAGGACCCACTGAGGGGATATTGGAGTCAAGATCACACAGAGGTGAGAAAAAATCATGTCACTATCTTGGGGAAGGATTTTCCAGGCAAAAGGGGCAATGTTTGCAGAGGCCTAAGGCAGTGCCTGCTTTTTATGCTTAAAGATTGAAGATACCAGTTCATTGGATCAAAATGGATTGGGAAGACAGTGGTAGGAGAGGGAGTCAGAGAGATTGGGGCAGATCTTATAAAACCTCCAATCTCATGATAACAGACTTTGCTTTTATTTTGTGTAAGACAAGACAGGAAGCCAACAGAGGATTGTGAGCAAAGAAAAGACACAATCTGATTTATGTTTTATTAGCATCCATCTCACTGTTGTGCTGAGAGCATTTTCAAGGGACATAAAGGTAGAAGTTGGAACACCAGATAGGAGACAACTGCAAGAATCCAGTGAGAGATGATGGCAGCTTAGAGAGCTATTCTGGCATTAGAAGTTACAGCAGATAATGTCAGTGCCCTGCCCATAGTCCCTGGATCTTTTATTTCAGTACATGCCATTTAACTTCTAACTGCCAGCATTGACATCTCTTTGCTTGAGGGTCGATATTGGAACTAACTTTTCTCAGGCATGAGGAAGTCCAGAAATATCCAGTTTGTCTGCTTGGACAAACTCTCCACCAATAACGGATAGGAGTTGGCATATAAATACCACCGCTTTATCACTTCTGGAGTGGTATGAATCTGAGGCATGTGTTTTACAAGAGCTCCAGAGTTCCCTGGGGCAATTTAGTACCAGTTGTCTACTGGGGAAACTTGCCTAATGATGCACCTCTTACTAGCTGTCTGCCCTTTCCAGTTTCACTTCCCCACTCCCTACTGCAGTTTCCTGGAATCACATCCCAAAAAAGCTACTGGCACTGAAATCATTGTCCCAGGATCTGAGTCCAGAAGAAATACAACCTAAGATAGAAGTGGTCCTAGGAAGCAGAACTTCAGGCTGGGATTCTAGAATTTGCTCACTCTCCAGTTGGTAACAAGACCCCCAATTTTGGTGGAAAGTGGGGTGGAAATAAGCCCTCTATTGTTACAACATAATAATTATTGAAACTCTCACCTGTCTAACTGGGATGGGAAGTGGAAGTGGATGCACTTGCTTACGCAATATTGCCAACATCTGTGATGTAGGTCGATGGTAATTACAAGGTGCATGGGGTTTTTGGTTGTTAAGTGAATCTAAGGGCTGAAAAAAAAAAAACAGTTGACTTCTGACAACCAACTATTAATTCAGGCACAGTATAAAAACAAGAGGACCTCTATGGATGCAGTTATGTGATTTTTGTCTTCCACAGCCAATGGTACACTGTGCTGAAAATTAGAAGCAAGGCCAGATTGTAAGAGTAGCATAATTACAAAGAAGGCTGAAATCTGCATACACATCAGCAAATCACATCAGCAAATCTGTATACGGGAAACAGAATCCTGAAAGGGAAGAAGTTGTACTCTGAGGATAAAGGCTATCTGGGAGAATGTACTTAAGAACCTAGAAACTCCAGCTTCCCAAAAATCCTTGGGAATAGTAGAGGTGGCCTGCAGCCTCTTTCTCCTTTCTGGAAGGTAACAGCTTTCGATTGCCTGGGGACCATGTAAAGTCCTCACCTGAAGAAGATGCCAACCAAGATGATGCTTACTCTCTTCAAGCTCTTTTCCCACCTCCTTCATTTCTTCTGATCCAGATCAATAGTTAGAGTTAAGTTGTATCATGGCCCAGTTGTGGAAGTGCTATCTCCACTATGGGAGGAAAAAGACAATTACCAAAGGAGCTGCAAGAGCTGTATAATATATTTGGCAAGAACGTGAGGAATATGCTCAGGAATGGATCTTGAGAATGCTGGACTCAAGAAGACAGAATATCAGGCTGGATGGGGAAAACATATTGATATGAAGGCACTCTTCCGTTACTCAGGAATTAATAACATGGCGAGAACACTTTGGAGCCAGTCCTAATACACAAGTGGGACAGTACATTGAAGCTTGAGAAAAAATGGCTAATAGTAAGGAGGAAAAGCTAAAACTGCCTTGGTAGAATATATGTATTATATAAGACCATAGAAAACGTCAAGACTGTATTTCCTTGGAAGGCCCAGGATATATTTATTCCCTTAACTACAACAGTGAGCAATATGCCAGAGAAGTGGCCACCAAACTCACTGAGAAGTTCAGTGGTGGCTCTTCTCTGTGGGCCAGGTTTGAAAATAGGGGATGCTTTTGTGAAAGTAGGCTTTCCAGAATCAGTGGGTATAACAGGATTACAAAATAATAGAAATCGGGAGACAGTGCTTAACTGTCAGAGGCCAGGTGGATGTCAATCACTGTAACAAGCCGAAAAGTCCAGAATGGTGACTAGAAAATTCTGACCAATTGGGATCTGTCTGCTGAGACCATGGTACTCCTAGAGGTGGGATGTCTGGATAGAAAATGAGGGCACCATTTGATATACATAACAGAATAAAAAAATCAAAAGTGAGTGAGCACAAAGTAGATCAGAAATCAGTAGAAAGTGTGATATCAGTCACAGCAATTATCACAATCCATTGTTCAAGTTTTAGTCTTGAGTCTGGTTTCAAACCCATCAGTTGAAAGGGAAGGTAGGACCACTTGAGGAAAGATTTTACAATGCCACTGCAAGTAGACATATTAATAATTCCCCCAATATTTTCCCAAAGAACTATAGCTGTTTATCAGAGAAATTTTATACCACAGAGAAAAGAATATTCAGATTACCTGCAGCATGTGAGACATGTGTATGAGCTGACACTGACAGCAATAAATTCAAATCATCCACCCTTGTTAGAATGAGGGTATTCAAAAGCCAAATGGAAAATGAGGTCCTGGTTCAGATTTATCTTACTATGGGACCAATGGATTCTTGAACTCACCTGTTATTTCCCCAGTCTGTGAGCACATAGTCAAGATGGACACATTTAATAATTAGCAGAACATTAATGTTTTGAGGTAGATTAGATTATTATTCAAAAATATCCACCACTTCCCCTCTCCTGCATAGCAAAGTATACTTGTCTTTGCCATGCGGCTTGCTTTGGCCAATGGGATATTAGCCAACATGATGCAAGCAGAGACTTGAAATGTGATTGTATAGTTGGGCTGTTCTTTTACATTTTGTCCATCACCCTGAGAAGCTGCTTCTCTAGGTAGCTGCTGCCACCGCAGGCTGAGCACAAGAATGAACACATGTGAAATGGACCCAAGCCCAAGCAGCACTGTGAAATCAAGCCCAGCCAATCAATCAGATTCACAACTTGAAGCAAAGCTGCACAGTTCAGCCCAGCTTAAATCACCTCACCCCCAGTCAACTCACAGAAAAATGAGAAAGATTAAATAGAATAATAAGAATGAAAAAAGCCACTGAGCTTTGTGGTGGCATGTTGGATAGGAACAGGTAACCAATACCTAAAACATGTGATATTTGTTTTGTAATGAGACATTGGATTGCGAATAAACTGTTTTAAGAGGCTGAAAAAAATGGTGAGAGACTGTCATGAGACTAGAGAAATGGTGACCCATGTTACATAGCAGAAACACTTGGCAGAACTGTGGCTGGCAAAATAAGTGCATTGGAAGGTGAAATCAATGGAAATTTTTAAAGGAATGAGGTGGTTGCTGCTGGTACATTTAATAAGGTACTATAAGAAAGAAATATATTTAGAAAAGAATTGGCTACTCTGCAAGCCTATTTTAGGGAAGATATTGAAAAATTCATAAATTGCAATATTTAAAAATACAACTATTTTTGACCAAATAAAAGGTATGGCTTTTATAACACAAGCCTACCAAATCAGTCATATCTTCAAAGTAAAGACCAAAGCAAGGTGTGGTTAGAGGACCCTTTGTTAAGACTTATGCCATAATTTGATTGGAGCCTAGTTAATTCTCTCAGCTAGGTAAGAGAACTCCTAGAATAATTTAGGGCATGGTCCCACAAACTCCTGATGTGGTTAATATATACATAACTAAGTCTGGAAAGAGATTCATGTCCCAAAACAGAATTGTGCAAGTCAATGTGACTCAAATACATTTAAAAAGCTACACAATCCTTGAGAATTGTATTTATAAAAACACTGCTAACGTGGACTAAATATGACTGAGACTGTTTGAAATGTAAAAATACTTCTTAATCTACAACTTTCTATATGCGAAAAAGTAGGCTGAGAAAGCTGCCTACCCACCCAAAGGGTAAATTCAACAACACTCTCTTTAGAAACGATCAAGGAGGGCAATAGAAAAGTTAGAGCTCAGACCGTTAGAAAATAATAGACTTGGCAGCCACTGCCAGGTGATCGAACCAGGGAGTACACAAGCAACACTCCCTGTGTCCTGGGGAAAGAGCCCCAATGAGTTTCACTCAAAGATTATAAGAAATGCTATGAAGCAGTTACGTTGTCTTCCTATTTTTCCCTTTTCAAATAGGGGTATTTCTTCTTTCTCTCCTGCCTCTGTTTCACCACTGTAGATTGAATATATGTGGGGCAGATAATTTCTTTTTTTTTTTTTTAGTTCATGGTTCTCCAGATCAAAATGATTCAGATCTGGACCATCAATTCCTGGTGACCTGATGCTATGATTAACTAAGCGTTTGGGGAATCATGACTGGTAATGACTACATTTAGCATTTGGGAGAAGGATCAATATTTATGAGCAAAGTAGAAGACTGGGGAAGATTCAGTTATTCAAAAACATTCACTTGCTACCTCAGTCCAACCTTTGCGCAAAGAACATATGTCTCTACCTCTTGACTTTTGGCTCAGCTGTGTGACTAGATTGGCCAATTGGATGTTATCAAACATGACATTTAGCAGAGGCTGAAAATGTGCTTATGCGGTTGATCTTGCCCTCTCATACTCCTGCAATCATCACGAGAGGATGCTTCTGCAGGGAAACTGCTGCCCCTAGAGCGTGGGCCCCAGGTTAAAAAGGACACACAGAATAGACTTCAGCTCAACCAGCAGTCTGGGATTTTCATGAGATCCCTCATAATAACATTGCTTCTAAAGAACCACTCACTTTTTTGGTGAAGTGAGTACAATGAGGAAATGACTATAGAATCCACTGGTTCATTCATACACTGTACTATTTAAATGTTGACATCTCATAGAAATTTGAATTTTCTCTTACAGACATGATTAGAGATGAGTTTGGGCATAATGCCTTCTAAGATTCAGGCACTATTCTTCAAGAAGCATTATATATTTTGAACTAACAGTCATGTCTGTGGCATCCCTGAACATCAAGAACCAAGGGGTATGAGTAGGAGTGTGCCTCTCACCATGAATCTCAGAAATCCGTTGTGGGGAATATGTTTCCCATGCTCACAAATTTAGGCTCTTCTATATTAGAGGCCTTTGTTGCCAGGAGATGTCAGGGGAGTTCTACCAGAGAACAGAATAAATATTCCACTAATATTAAAGCTCTAACTACCACCTGGTGTTTTGCATCTCTCCATGCCAGCAGAGCAGCAGTTAAAGAAAGGAATTACTATACTGGATAAGTAAATTAATCCTGATTATCATGAGGAGACATGGTTGCTGTCAAATAGTGGGATAGGAGAAGTAAGTCTCAAACTCAGGAAATTTACTGTGGTGACTCAAGGTGTTTCCATGCCTGGGTGTAACTTTAAATGGACATTTTCAAAAATGGCCCCCAAATAACACAATGATTGATTCATTTCTCTTTTGGAGGAAGGTCTGTATACTATACCAGGCAAACAACTATGCTAGCTGAGAGGACTGTAGAATGATTGAAAGAGAAGGGAGATGATGAATGTCAATTACTTTAAATCTTTTCTTTGGAAATTATGACTAGCCAATCTTCTTCAATAATCAGTGATAGGATGAAGTAGATTTAATATGGAGTAGAAAGGGAACTGAATAGTGCTGGGGATGATCTGTTACAGAATATCTCAGCACGTGGTGCCTCAATTTCCAACTTCTGGCATCTGCATCTTTTTGCTTAAGGCTTATCTTTGGTTTCTAAAGCCTACTCTGTCTGCACACTTAGCAGGATAGAAGCACCAAGAAATTAGTATCCCATAGGAACAGCCCTTAACTAATCCCAGACAAAAATCAGTGTATAAAAACCACATTTCCTTCATCACTGAGTGGAATAACAACTCTGAAGTATGTTTTCTACTGGTTTGCAGAATTCCCAGTGAGACTAAGCTCCAGATATCAATGGTAGTAATTTATTTGATAATGCACCATTTACTAGCTGCCTTTCCTTCCCTGTCTCATTTTTCTGGTTACATTTCCTCCCAAATAAATTAGTTGCACTAAAATTCTTGTTTCAATGTCTGTCATTAGGGAAAACCCTACTTAAGACAAAGAGGCTCATATCATATATTTATTCTAAAGTTGAATAGGGTTTGATTTGCTAATGAACTGAACGTGTGGTGTGAAAGGAGGAGTGGAAGTAGTTTGAACCCAAATTTTTAACTTGAAAACCTAGAAGAATGAAATTGGCATTAACTGATATGGTGAAGACTATAATGGAAGCATTTTGGAAGCCATGAAGATAAGAAATTTAATTCTGAACATGTAAAGTTAGAAGTGCCTGTTAGATACACAATTGGAGGTACTGATTAACCAATTAGATAAGTAAGTCTGTATTTCAGGGAGAAGTCTTGACTTCAGATACAGATTTGGGTGCCAACAGTGCATAGATCTAAAGCCATGACCCTGGATGAGGTCTCCAAGGTAGTGTCTGTATATTCAAAAGAAAGAAAGAAAGAGTTCAAGAACTGTGCCTTGGGCACTCTACTATTAAAAATCCAGCACAGAAGTCAACAAACTATATCCTGTGGGCCATATCCAATCTATGATGTGTTTCTGTATGGTCCTTAAAAATTATTTTCTACATTTTAAAGTGTTGTAAACACAAAACAAAAAGACAAAGAGGAGAGGTAGCAGTGGTGGCAGAAGTAGCAGAAGAAGAATAAGTAGAGACAGAAGACATATGTAATCCACAAAAACTAAAATACAATTGGCCCTTTACAGGAAAAAAATTATTGACTCTTAGTCTAGAGGAAGAATGGAAATCAGCAAAACAAAGTGAGAAGGAGTGAACAAAATGGTAGGGGAAAAAAAGAAAGAGAAAGTACTACTATAGAAATCAAGTGACGAAAGATGGTAAATACCAACTGTGTCAAAATATGTGTGGAAGTCATTGAAAGCCTTGACAAAAATTATTTCATTAGTTGTGAGGACAAAAGTAACATTGTGTGGGCTTGATTGAGAAACTGTATTTTTCCAATTCCAGCCAAGATGGAATAGCTTTTTTCAGAACAAATATGCTCCTCAAAAGATCTCTAAAAATTAAATAATAGAAAAATCATCTATTTGAGGGCATTGGTGATATATCAAAGCAGTAGACTAGAGTATAAGATCCTGGAGAAAAAGAAAGACAAAAATTATGACCCAGATATTTGGTGTCTATTTTCTTTCAAAATATTTGCTAATTTGAATAGCTGAGAAACTGAGAAGCTAAGAAACTGAGAAAGTAGCCTCTGAGAGGGTGAGAAATTCAGCAGAATTTTAGTACAAAAAATATTAGAGTTCCAAGCTCATCAAGAAGAAAGCTTCCTAGTTAACAGCCAAGGTTTTAGTCAAGCTCTTCAAAGGTCTATAGGTTAGGAGCTGGACAATCACAAAATTAAGCCAGTTCTCATAAATATTTAAGCCAAGTCTTAATCAGACTTATCACTGATTGACCTAGAGTGATTTGGCTTCAATCTAACTGACTTCCAGAGCAATTAAATTCTCTTTGAAAGAATAAAAACTACAAACTTAAAATTCTATACCCTGTGAAAGTATCCTTCAAAAGATAAAGGTTAAATAAGGGCATTACTAAGCAAACAAAAACTAAAAGATTTCAAATCCAATAGACCTGCTCTAAAGAAAATATAAGGAGAGTTCTACAGACTGAAAAAAAGATCCTGCTTGGATGCTCAGAAATGCAGAAAAAAAAATTAAATTGGTAAAAATTGTGAGTAAATATAACAAAATAGTGATTTATAAAACAATAATGCTTTCTTGGGGTATTTAAATGTATAAATTGTGTGTTGGTGTTTATAAGTATATGTGATTACGATATGTACAAAAGACAGGAGAGTATAAAAGCAGTTAAGGTGCTCTAAGGTGGTTGCATTTTCTGGGAAGTAGAATGAGTTTTAATTTATATTTTATTTAATAACTCAAGATGCATGCCATAATCTTCAAGGCAGCCACTAAAATACTACTAAAAATTGTAGAGATCGAAATGGAAAATGGAATTATAAAAACACATAAGACAGTAAGATGGTAGATTTAAACCCAAATTAAATAAATTACATTAAACATAAATGGAATAAATCCTAATTAAGATTCAATGGCTGTGTACTAACTAGCCTCCAAGATGATCCCAAATGATTCACATCCCTGCCACTTGCAAAATGCACTTATCCGCTTCCAAGGCCTCCAAAAGGCTCATCTTATTACATCATCAGCTCCAGAGTACAAAATCTTCTCAGTTAAATTGGGTTCTGGTGCAGATGAGATGGCCAAAGTACAGTTTCTCTTGATATGTGGACCTGTGAAACTAAAAGGACAAGTTACCTGCCCCTGATACAACCAACATGTAATGATAGCACAGGCACAGTATAACTGCTATTAACTTTTTATTGCTGTATAACAAATTACCACAACTTGGCTACTTAAAATAACTGTCTTAGTCTGGACTGCTATAATAGAATAACATTGACTGAGTGGCTTATAAACAACAAAATTTTATTTCTCACAGTTCTGGAGCCCAAGAAGTACAACGTCAAGGTGCTGGCAAATCCATTGTCTGGAGAGGGCCTGTTTCCTGGTTTGAAGACGGTCATCTTCTCATTTTCACATGGTGGAAAGCAGAGAGCAAGCTCTCTGGGGTCTCTTTTACAAGGACACTAATCCTGTTCATGAGGGTTCTACTCTTACAGCCTAATTATCTCTCAAAGGCCTCACCTCTTAATATCATTATATTGGGGGTTAGGATTTCAACATATGAAGCAGGGGGAGCACATTCAATCTAAAAAAATAACACACAAATTTATTATTTCACTTTCTGTAGGTCAGGAATTTAGGGATGGCAACTAGGTCCTCTGCAAGGATGCAATTAAGATGTTGACCAGGGATAAATTCTCATCTAGAAGCTCAGCTAGGGAATTATCCTCTACCAAACTCACTCATGTATTGGCAGAATTCATTTTTTTCAGCTATATGATCTTGGGACTCACTTCCTGCTGGCTATTGGCAGGAGGCCACCATTGACTCCTAGAGGCTTCTCACAGTCCTACCACATGGCCCTCTACATAGGCAGTACACAACATGACAGCTTGCTTCTTCAAAGCCAGCTAGAAAATAGAAGAGAATCTTCTAGCAATTCAAAAATTTTAAAATGTAACATAATTCCAGGAGTGACATCATATACTTTGCCATATTCTATTGGCTGGCAGAGAATCAGAGGTCCTACTCACACTCTAGGTATAGAGATTACACAAAGGTGTGAACACTCAGGAGGCAGTAATCATGGGACCACCTTAAGGTCTGTTTGCTATAAATTTTATAGACATTTCTGTTCAAAAGGGGCAAAATGGTAGGCCAAGGGAGTCACTGATCCATAGCAATTCCAAATCCTGCTGGAAAAATGTAGGCGATTTTTTGATTTGGTCTCACAGCCTGGGAATAATTATTTGTTACTCTTAGCTCCACTCTCTATACTCTTAGTTCTGCACTCTGAGTCATATTTCCTTTTTTATGAAAAGTAGGGCATGTTTGCAGCTGAGTCATTTTCTCTGCCTTCCTCCTGCCAGAATTTTTTTTATTTCAGTGTATTACAGGGATACAAATGTTTAGGTTACATATATTGCCTTTGCCCCATCCGAGTCAGAGCTTCAAGTATGTCCATCCCCCAGACAGTGCACACCACAGCAATTAGGTGTGTATATACCCATCCCCTGTTCCCCTCTCTCACCTGCCTGACACCCAATGAATATTACTAGTATATGTGCACTTAAGTGTTGATCAGTTAATACCAACTTGATGATAAGTACATATGCTGCTTATTTTTCCATTCTTGTGATACATCCCTTAGTAGAATGGGCTCCAGTTCCATCCAGAATAATACAAAAAGTGCTAGATCACCATTGTTTTTTCTGGCTGAGTAGAACAACATCTCTAATCATCAGGGAAATGCAAATCAAAACCACAATGAGAAATCACTTAACTTCAGTGAGAATGACTTTTATCAAAAAGTCCCTGCCAGTAGAATTTTTAACTCCAATAGCATCATTTTTATATTTTTATATTGTCTCAGTCCAAGCCAGCAGCATTTATGTCGATATAATTTTTTCGAAAACTTTGCAAGCATCCTGTAAAACTAATGAGGGGTTGATGTATTACAAGAAAGCCACACCCACAAATCTCTATAAGTTTGAAACAATAATTTAAATATAAGGCCAAAAAATTCCAGAGACCCCATTTTCATATTACACAGGGGTCAGTAGTCTGAATTAACTGGCATGATCATCAGATGTTGGATTACATGGATGCATTTGCCTGTTTACCCACAGTGCTGGACTACTACCCTAACGAGTAAGTGGCTATAGGAATTATAGGCTAATTGGCACTTCTAGTTATTGTATATCAGTATATAGAAACATGAAAAGAAAAATTGGACAATTTCTTGCATAATGGAGCAATGAGAATTTGTTTGCCTTGTTTGTAAAATCATCTATTCCTAGTCATATTCAGTGGTGTTTAGGATTGGAGCAAAGCCAATCTTTGTCACAGGGAAAAGGAGAGAATTGCATATGCAGTGCTTTACAAGGTCAGTCTTGGGTTCAAGATGCTTAATGTTGTTATGAATGAGTTTGGCATCATAATCTGGTGAGGTTTGGATCAGATTTGAAACTGCTCCACGGAAAGCTATAAGAAGGTAATCAGAAACGCACACAGTGAAATTCACCAGGTATGAACAACAGACCACAGTAATTCACTTGGAGAAGCAAAACCAATTGGGAATTAAAATTAGGTTTGCTTCTGTCAGGAATGATTTAACATGATCGTACCTGAAGGCAGGAACTCTATGAATCTTTTTCAGTTCTTTGATCCTAAGATCTAAAACGAAAGAAAAACTTTGAAAAAAAATTTTGTGTATGACTTGAAAGGCTTTCCATTTGTATTGATAAAAAATTTTACCAACCCATTTCAAATGCACAAATATTTAAAAATGTAGCATTATAAGAGTTGTTAATATCTAAATACTCAACTCCCTACAAATTAATCTCTTAATACAATAGGTTAATACAACACATATGGTTTAAAATTTTCTAATATCACCCAAACTACTAGCCTAAAAAATTTTCATCTATTCTTCGTGCATTTCCAATGCCACAAACGTATCAGAGATGAAGGAAGTTAGGAACCATGGCCTGTTAAACGTGATCAGTGTTCAGTGATTTATCTTAAATTTTTGGAAACATTTCACAGTCCACAGAAACATTTTCAATTTATTTTACATCAGGAGGGCTATGATCCAGTTCAGTTCAGTGTTGTTCAACATGAATGTTTTGAGTACTCTCTGATCCTCAGGCAGGCTCTGATGAAGACTGTAAGGAAAAGAGACTAGGAGCTCCCTGTTCTGTCCTCAGGTGAGTTCTCCATCTTTAGGTGAGTTCCCTGTCTTCAGGGAGCTTAAAATTCAGGGTAATATTATCTTTGGAAATTTACATTTCTTTTTTATTTGATGCCACATAAGATATTTCAGATGAATTATAAAATACAAACACAGAAAAGAAATTTAAAATTATTTAAAACACCACTACCCAGAGAAGCCACCATGATCACTTTGATGTATATATTTTCCATTTTTCTATATATATTTAGAAATATTTTTACAAAATGTTAATCATTCTGTAGGCACGGTTTTGTAATTTGTTTGTGTCACTTAACGGTGTATTGGAACCATCTGTTCATGTCAGTAAACTTAATTCTGCCACAGTGATTTTAGTGCTGCATACTATTTCATGCTGCAGATTATGAGCCCTAATCTGTTTTAACAATTGTTTACTTTTGGATATCTATTGTTAATATTTTATCATAATCTATCATCCTTAATTAATTGTAATATTTTTAATAAAAATGAAATCAGGCTTAAAAGGATAATTTTTAAGACTTTTAATATATTTTGCCAAATTGCATTATTTTTCTAGTAATATTTATAGAATTATCCAATCCTAATATACTTATCATAACAAAGGAAAAAATGCTCAGAATATTATTTCCTGAGAGATGTTAAACAAATTTCTTGTTCACTCACTTGATGCTTCCCAGAAAAAAAGTTTGGTTCAAAGAAGTTTGGGGAACATGATATTATTTTACATACTTTGATATTCATAGTTTATATTAACATTTCAAACACTCTGAGAAGTCCAACACTAAAGAAACATGTTCAATTTTGTTTAAGTCAATATTCATTAACCAGGGCACACTGTTTTGGTATAATACTTATTGGCATGCTTTAGAACATTCTTTTCTGCTTTAAAAAATAATTTTAAAATGTCCAAGTTTAAATAAAATGAAAAACTCAGATTTTTACTCAAAATAATTTATTTAATGATTCACATTTGAAACACAATTTAGTAATTAATACCATAAATCTAATGGTAACCTTGAATAACATTATTATTGGGATGTCTCAGTCTGAGACTCGTGTTCACATTTAATTGATTGCTATACTCCAGAAAAGCATTATATTTTTACTATATCTGAATTCATATAATAGCAAGTTGCATTATAATGAGATCCTGTAGTATGTCTAGGAATGAGATTGAGATCAAGGTTTGCAGAATATATGCTTTAGTGATTAAGTATATTTCTCATATAAGATACTATGAAATACTCTAAAATCAATCTTAAAGTAAAATTAATTTCTTGACAACTCTGTATTAATGAAAAGAAATAAGAAATAAGATAATAATGTATAATTGAGTGCTTGTTGATCATCTTTCATTTTGCTTTTGGATAATATCAACTTTTACATGGAAATATAAAGATATATTTTTCATGTGTCAATCAAATACCTAGTTACACATGAGTATAACATCACATCCATTTGTAAAAAACATCCTTGTCAATCAAATGTCTTATTATACACAGGTCTGACATCAGATTTAAGTATAATAAGGTATAAGATTGACAACTAATTAGTCAAATGTGAGAAAAATAAATTGTTCTTTGTTTTCCTTTTCTTTTTTAAATGAGACAGTTCTTAGTTTTTCATTTACTTATTACTAGTCCTATTTGTAACAGTTCACTCTTTCTTCAATGCCCTTGTCATAATTCCCTTTAATTTTTTGTGCCATTATTTTACTTTTATTGACATGTAGAGGAATGTTTTATATATATATACACACACATACACATTACATGTTACTAATTAAATGTGATATATATATACATATACATACACATTATGTGTTATTAATTAAAAGGTCAAATATCAGTGGCTATACAGTCATATCAAGAAAACTTTAAAAATTAAAAGGGTAGTGCACAGATTATCCTGAATAATAATGAAAACAAAAATCGAATCTTAGAAGAATACACAAATTTTTTTATTTTTTGACATTTACCACTAAAACCCATAGGAGTCATCTAGGCCAACGAATGCCACGAAACTCTTCTACTTATTCTCCTCATGTCCCAAGATCTAAGACATTTCTGGCCCTGGCAGGATGTAGCCAACCTGCAGTGGCATTTAGTGTACTGTTATGGCTTAAAACTGTCCCAGCAGTAAGATCTAGCAAACGGAACACCTGAGTAGTCACACCAGTTTAGCAATTGTGTGTTTCTGAGATACTAGCAATAGGTCTTTGGATCTGCATATTTTGGACAAAGTTCAGTAAGCTGGGAAGAGACCAAAGTTGTCCCATTACTTTTGTTTTAGAATACCAAAGTATGCAGCATTCCACATACTTTTCTAGGGTTTGAAGGCAGCCACCAAAAGTTTTTCTGAAGCCAGAAGCGTTAAGTTACATGGGCCCAAAATTATGGATATAGGACTGAATCAAGGCAGTTTAATTCAAATAAAAATTGATTGAGCTCTTTCCTAATGCAAGGCATAGTGTTAAATTAAAGAAGGTAAAAACAACAGCTGGCCATATGTAAACCTTGACTTTAAATGTTTATTCCAGGAGGTGGTTGGAGCAAGAGATGAGGAAATTCTAAAACAAAGCAAAGCTTTACCTTAAGAGAGGCCCTACAAATATCATAAGGGATCAAATAACGAAGAGTTCATATTTATGGTATATCATGAAAATGTATTATTTGAGGTAGGCTTTGGAAGGAAGAATATAATTTTGACTTAGAAAAAAAGGAAGACAAAAGATCATGGTGTGGAAATTCAAATACACTGAAATTTGGAGAAACAAGGAGAAGTTAAATTTAATAAGAAAGAAGAGGAGTTGAAAAACTGAAAAAGTTGTTTAACCCTTATGAAGAAGCTGAATGAAAGGTGAAGGTCATGTACCCAGTTTACTAGGTATTCAGCAATAAAGTAAACAGTTTTTGTTTTTGGTTTTGGTTTTCATTGGTCATTTTTAGTTTGTTTTGTTTGGGGCAAAAACAAGAAGCAAAAAGACAGCAGCCTGGGAAGCTATTATACTATTCTTATCAAATGGTAATAAAAATATAAATTAGAACAACCGAAAGAAAAGTCAAGGAGATATAGAGGTGAGAAACATTAAAGAGATACATAGACTCAGCAAATAATTGAATATGGGCAATGGAAGAGGGAGAAACCAAAGATGATCCCCAGTTATTGCAGTGAATGACAGATGACAGAAAATGGAGGCCGAACAGAGAGCTGGAAAAGGAATGTGGAGAGTTAAGATTAGAATTAGATGGAGTGTAGAAAAGTAAGTTAGAGAACATGATTGTTCATATGATGAAAAGTTCAGAGACAGATTGGAGACAAAGAAAATTTGGAAAGAAAGCAAAATATAACATATGATGGAAAAGACAATATATGATGGGAATAGTATCAATACAAAAATGGAATAAAAAAAAAAAACTCTTCACAATCAACTAACATTTCTTTTCACCTCTTGCTAAAGTACCGCAAGCCATAACTAGAGTTAAATGTTTGCCTGCAGATAAAGGTGGCTCCCAGCTCCATCAATGGGAATCATATTCAAACATCCGCTTCCTTTATTTCACTTTCTATGTTCTGAATGCAAGCCCACGGTGCATGAATGGTAGAACCAATCCCTCAATTCAGCCATATTCATTTTCCTCTAGCAAGAATTTTAAACTGAAAATGAAAGTTTTCAATGGAAGCATGGAATAAAAAGCTAATCTCTATGGCATCTCTGGAGCATGACACCCAGACTATATTATGGTCACAAAGGATCTTTTCACGCTGAACAAAAATGTGTTTTCTCAACCTAGCCACAGTTGTGACATCTTGAGATCACATGTCACAAGAATATTCCTTGATAAATTCTAATCATTTTCTAACAGCTGCGTTCTCTAAATATTCTTTTCAAAGTTTTGTAACTGAAATAGAAGTTTCCACTAGGGTCTGGAGATAAGCATTACATTTTAGCAAAAATATCTTTATATATATATATATATAATTTATTATGGTTCATCTTGTATTAATCTCTCTCCAAACTAAATTATATTTATTACATTTTAGATAAATGCATGACATGGTGAAGTAGGATTATTTTAGGAATATAAATAGAGGAAAATGAGAGAAAGAAAGGGAGAGAACAAATTGAAAACTGGCAGAAAGCAACATTCTATTCTGACAGATGTGACCTTATCAAGTTTGTAAGTGTCATCATTGTCATTTATATGTTCTGTGGAAGAGAGAGTCTGTTATTGTAGAAGGCTGATTCTATTTATTAATTGGAAAAGCTTTTGATGGATTGTTAGAAAAGAGAATTTATAAAAATTAGAAATGAACACATATGCATGAACATATATGCACATACACAGGAGTATTTCAACAAAACTACAAATTGAATCTTAAAATCCGAGTGCTTAATTGCCATATAGTCTACTTGAATACGAATTGAGGGCATACAATTACCAGAATATAATGCTAGCTTCAAAAAACTGTCTATCCAAATGTTAAATGCATACTCTCAGTCACTTCTTTATATTTTTTACACTGGCCTTTTTGTTCATATCAAATAATATGAGCAGAAAGATGGAAATAAATTATTTTTTCTTTTTGATTGAAAATAGTAATCTTGCTTTTTTAAAATTACTTACTGTAAGTAAGATTGGATACAGATTCATGTAAGCCATTTCTCCAAGGCTTTACAAAGTATATTTTGTATATGTAGGGGTAAAGATAATATATATGCAATTTATTGGAAATTTATAAGATTAAGAAAAAGTACCCAAAATCCTACCACTATTTCTTAGCATTTTGACCTGAAAGGCTTTTCAATGTTATAAACTGGTCAGATAAACACTTTGATTTGCTGGGAAGCAGAAGTTCTGATGAAGTCCATAATGACAACCGTATATCTGTTTTGTTTGCATAAAATAAAAATCTTTAATATGTACCTGTCTAGCAAAGATATTTTGAGATATTATTGGATATGCATCAAGTGATCTCGTCCCAGATTCATACAAGTATTCACTGAACACTTATTATCTACCAGACACTCTTCTAGGCAATGGAGATACATTTGTGAACAAAATAATCAAAAATCTCTGTCCACATTTGAAGATGATAAAGTGCCAAAGCAGAGGCGGGGAACAAAAAGGAGTTAGAGATTGGACAAGATGGGGAAGCAGCTTGGGGATTTCCATTTTAAGAAGAGTAGTCAGATATGACCTCTTGAGAAAGTTATTATTGAGAAAATTATTATTAAAGGTGATGAGGAGTATAGAGGAAAAAACTGGTGCAAACTTCTTGTGATAGGAACATGCTTGGCATATTCAAGGGACAGCGAAGAGTGGTTAAAGGAGAATGGGGGAGTGAGGGAAGAGTGAAAAGGAAGATGAAGAAGGAATGGGATACCAGATTCTATAGCATCTTGTGGGCAATTGCATTCTAAATGAAATGGGGAGCATATTGCAGAGTTTTAGAGTAAGAGTGACATGATTTGACTTACATTTTAAAAGGGTCACTCTGGCTGTTATTGGAGAATTGTGTGGAAGCAAGAAGGCTCATTAAAAGGCAATTACTCTTAATCTGGATAAAATATGATGGGAGCTTGAAAGAGGGTAGAATCAGTAGAGAGGTGACAAGGATAAGTTTGTGGATATATTTTGATAAAACTTGAAGAATTGAGCAATTGGGAGTGGTTGAGGAAAAGGAAGCTTTAAGAATGATATCAAGACTTTTGTCCTTGTGCCTTGGAAAGATGTGGTTGTCATTTACTCCCTTTGGGAAGATTTACTTTCAGTTGCTATGTGACAAAAGCTAATTTAATACATAGGAGAAAGATTCTACTTTGGAGCTAATCATTAAAAATCTATTGATTCAGGCTCAACTAATTCAGAATTTTTGATGACCTATCAAGGTTAGACTAGCAGAAGGCTTCCTTTGTATCAATTATATGCTACAAATTTTTATGAAGGGAAGAAGGAAACATTAACTTGAGAAAACAGGGTCTTTTTATGTTTTAGAAGTATCCTTTTTTACAGGAAGATTTTGTATAAGTAGAAATCCTTAGAGAAAGGATCTGTGAAACCCGAGCTTGGCAACACATATTTTTTTGTAACTATGAACAGCTGCTTTGCCTGAGTCAGCCATGAAGCTAATCTGCCTCTCACAAAGTCTAATACATGGGCAGACTAAATTATTGAAAAATGTTCAGCCTTCCTAGTAATCAAAGTCATGTAAATTTAATCAATAGTTAGATTCCATATGACATCCATCAAATTAATAAAAGTTTGAATTGTTCAAAAGAACATCTGATTTTCAGATTTAAGATAAACTGAGTGTATATATTTGTCTGCCCTCTTAGCCAAAATTCCACTGAAATAGAGTTGAGCTACTCACACAGGAATATAATAATTGTAATAACAAGAAAAGCGAGTATCATAAGTAGATAAGAGATTTTACAAACTTCCATAAGATGGATTGCAGATGAGATTTTTTTTTAAAATATATCCAAACAAAGGAAGCAAAATCTTGGAATTTGCACATGAGAAGCCTTCGTCAAAGGTGAAAACCACCATTTCCATCAATACCCTGAAGAGAAGCCAACCATGTAGTCAGCAGATCTGTAGAGCAATCATGAGCTGTGGAGCCGAAATCAGTATAATTAGTAGTAAGGTCTACAGAACAGCTGGAAGATCCCTGTCCACACCATCACCCTGTACACATACAGAATGCTGGACTGATGGCATTTGACTTCTCATAGAAACTAGAGAACTCTTATCCAAAGAAAGTACGACAATACTGAGGATGCAGTAAGAGGGAATGTGAATAAATTTAAAATAAATTCATATTATTTATTGAGAAATAGTATCCATTAATGGCATCATTTAACCTAATGGTTATCAAACTACTATTTATTAAAAACAGTTGAGATCAAAGGTTCTCCAACTTAAGTATTCATAAGATCACCAGGGATCAAATTAAAGAGTTATTATAAACTGCAGAATGTCTGATTTAGGAGCAGTGGGACCTAGGAATATGCATTTGGAATGAGTAATATCTAGATGACTATGTTGTAGGTGATGGAGAATAGAGTAAAACGGCAAAAAAAAAAAAAATGGGAAAAAACATTAGGCATATTTTGTGTGCTCTACGGTACTAGCACCTGCATCCTCATCATTCTCTTTTTATGGAAGGCCTTCTCTACTCCTTCATGTTTATTCTTCTACTCATACAGCAAAACCCAACTAAAAGCTTTTGCCTGTCTCCATTGAAATCTCTCTCCTCTTAATGCCTCTATGACTTCCTTTTCTTTTCATTTATGGCAACTATGCACTCTTTTAATATGCTTGTATGATATCATTAAAATTTTATTAATGCATTTCATTACTACTAATATACTCCACATGTTTCTCTTGTCTCACTAAATAGAGTATAACTTAGCCAGCTTCCTGGGCTATATTAACTAAACCAATATTTATTCATAGATGATAGATTTATCATTTTTATTGATTAACTCAAGTTGATACTTCACTTTTTCCATGATTTCTATAATATCACTCCACTTGAGGAAAAAAAAAAGGGGAAAGAGGAAGGAAAAGGAAAGCAAACATAAGAAGCAAATTCCAGAACCATGTCAAAATTTTAAAATACATAATTTTTAACATTTCAATGTATAAACATTTTATGAATTTCAAGTTAACAAGTAGAGGTGTTAAAATGTAAATCGTTGGAACCCAAGAGACTGTATCAGTCCACATGTTTTTCCAAAGTAACTATTATATACATACATGCAGGACATTATCTGTGCCCTAAAGGAATTTACAATCTGAGAAATAAACATCAAAAGAAAAATCTAGCATTAAATTCACTATAGTTTAGAAATCTATAGAAAAAGCACTACAGAAAAAGCACTAAATAAATATAATCTTAAAATGCCTGAATTATTAGATTTTTCCATAATCATAATGATCTTAAATTTGAAAATATGTTACTTTTAATTTTAAAATACATTTATTAATTAAATTGCAAAAGCGAAACACAGTCTCATGTTAACAGAGACATTGAAGACTAATAAGTACAAGTGTTCCCCAAATTCCCCATCCTCTTCCACTCATTACACTCCTCTTCCACTCATTATACTTCTCTTCCCAGGCTAAACTACTATTAATAGTTTATGTAAAGTTTGGAAAATTGATGCCTCCCAATTTGTTCTTTTTGCTTAAGGTTGCTTTGGCTATACAGGATTTTCTCTGGTTCCACACGAAGCATAGAATTAATTTTTCTAGATCTGTGAGAAATGATGTTGGTTGATTTTAACAGGGCTTGCATTGAATCTGTAGATCACTTTGGGTAGTATAGACATTTTAACAATGTTGATTCTGCCAACCCATGAGCATGATATGCTTTTCCATATGTTTATGTCCTCTGCTATTTCTTCCTCAGGGTTTTGTAGTTCTCCCTGTAGAGGTCTTTCACCTCCTTAGTTAAAAATATTCCTAGGTATTTTATTTTCTTTGCAGCTATCGTGAAAGGTATTCAGTCTTTGATTTGGTTCTCAGCTTGACTGTTATTGGCATATATGAACACTACTGATTTCCATTCATTGATTTTATAATCTGAGACTTTGCAAAATTCATTTATCAATTCCAGTAGTCTCTTGGCAGAATCTTTCAAAACAGTACGGTACTGGCACAAGGACAGAAACACAGACCAATGGATCAGAACAGAGAACCCAGATATAAAATCATCCTCAAATAGCCATCTGATCTTTGACAAAGCAGACAAAAATATATACTGGGGAAAAGAATCCTTATTCAATAAATGGTGCTGGGAAAATTGGATAGCCACACGTAGAAGACTGAAATAGTAACCTCTCTTCTCACCACTCACAAAAATCAACTCATGATGGATAACAGACTTAAACCTAAGACATGAAACCATAAGAATTCTAGAAGAAAATGTTGGAAAAACTCTTAAAGACATCAGCCTAGGCAAAGAATCAATGAAGAAGACCCTAAAAGCAATCACGGTAACAACAAAAATAAATAAATGGGACCTGATCAAATTAAAAAGCTTCTGCACAGCCAAGGAAACTATCATTAGAGTGAATAGACAACCTACAGAATGGGAGAAAATATTTGCATGCTATCCATCCAGTAAAGAGCTGATAACTAAAACCTATAAAAAAAACTCAAGTAAATCAGCAAGAAAAATATCTAACAGCAAAATCTAAAAAATCTAAAAAGTGGGCAAACGACATGAACGGAAACTCTTCAAAAGAAGATAGACTAATGGCCAAGAAACATGGAAAAATGCTCAACATCTCTAATCATCAGGGAAATGCAAATCAAAACCACAATGAGATATAATTTAACTCCAGTTAGAATGTTTTTTATCAAAAAGTCCCAAAACAAGAAATGTTAGTGTGGATGTGGAGAGAGAGGAACACTCATACACTGTTGGTGGGACTGCAAACTATTTCAACCTCTATGGAAAATAGGAGAGACCTCAAAGAGCTAAAAGTAGAACTACCATTTGATACAGCAATCCCACTACTGGGTTATTTACCCAAAGGGAAAAAATAGATTCTATAAAAAAGTACCTGCACCCGAATATTTTTAGCAGCACAATTCACAATTGTAAAGATGTGGAATCAACCCAAGTGCCCATCAATACGTGGGTGGATTAATAAAATGTGACATATGTATACCATGGAGTACTACTAGGCCATAGAAAACAATGGTGAACTAATACCTCTTGTATTAACCTGGCTGGAACTGGAGAACATTCTTCTAAGCAAAGTATCACAAGACTGGAAAAACAAACACTACATGTACTCACCATTAAATTGGAACTAATCAATCAATAATTATGTGCACATACAGAAATAACATTCATTGGAAATTAAGTAGGTGGGAGAGGGGAGGAAGGGATGGGTAAATTCACACCTAGTGGTTATAATGCACACTATCTGGGTGATGGGCACACTAATAACTTTAACTCAAACAGTACAAAAACAATTTATGTAACCAAAATATTTGTACTCCTATAATATTCTGAAATGTTTTTTAAAAGTTTGAATATTGGTCTCATATCAAAGAATGAGATAATATACAATCAAATATGAATAAAATACATTAGCATTTAAAAATAGTTTATGTGCATTATCTTAGAGTAGGTTTCTGTACAGTCACAAAATAATAACAAAGGTGATGACATCTATGAAGCGTTTGGTCTATACAGAATATCTGACTATGTGTTTTACCTGGACTATCTCACTGATGCTCATAACTATACTGTGAGACACAGGTCATTAATATTTCCATTTTGCCCATGAAGGAATTGAGACATAGAGAAGTTAAATAACTTGTTCAAGAGCAGGAAGCTAATAGCTAATGAATCCACAATTCAAACCAAAGTAGAATGGCTCCAACCTCTGACATCTCCACACCGTAATATAACTGCTGATATATTTATCAAACTGTAGTAAATACATCAGTAAGATAGTTTTAAACATATATGACTTTCGTTACATGGGCAAGATCATGTTATACATATTTTGCCATGACCTGTAAGGATTAAATGAGATGCGCTAAGAGAATGCCAATCATGGCACATGACATATCGTTGCCATTAGTCTCTCTTCTAATTGAACACAGTGAGGCATTTGATATGAGTTATTTCTATTCACCACAGCACCTGTCACTTACTAGGTACTCAGTAAATATTTCTTTCAGCTTTGTTCTAATTTTTAGACAGTCTTCAATTTAGTTTTTAAGGGAAACATTTTCCTTCTCACTTTGTGGCAAATATTTCTTGCTTTTTGTACACCTTTTCTTTTTAAAAATAATAAATTAATCCAGAATCTCATGTTTTCAGTTTTAGCCTTAAAGCCAATGTATAACACGAAAAAATTATACAGTAAGGAACTTAATAATATCAGTAAATGAGAGTGGATTAATAAAATGTGGTATATGTATACCATGGAGTACTATTCAGCTTTAAGAAACAATGGTGATATAGCACCTCTTTGTATACTCCTGGATAGAGTTGGAACGCATTCTACTAAGTGAAGTATCCCAAGAATGGAAAAACAAGCGCCACATGTATTCACCATCAAATTGGTATTAACTGATCAACACGTAAGTGCACATATAAGAAAAACATCTATTGGATGTCAGGCAGGGGGGAGGGGGGGTAAGGGACGGGTATTTGCATATACAAAGAGTGCAATGCGCACCATTCAAGGGATGGGCACACTTGAAACTCGGACTTGGGGCGGGGGAGTGGGGAGGCAAGGGCAACATACATAACCTAAATATCTGTACCTCCATAATATGTTGGAAAAAAAAAAAAGAATAGATGGTACCATGGTAATAATCTTTTGACACACCATATTTTAGCAAAAAATAAATTGGAATGAAAGCAGGAAATTAAATGTCTATAGGTTCTGTCAGGCTTTATTTTTAAAAAAGGAGGAGTAAAGAAAATCTGCAAAAAGTTGGAAATGAGTCAAATTGTTAGGTAAAATACAGAAATGGTTTCTAGATTTTAGAACACAAAAAATGTATAATTTTGAACAAAATAAATATTAGTTGGTAAGCATGCTATGATATTTTATCCTTTTTCAATCAAATTTTGGTTAAAACACTGTTTTACATTAGAGAGTTTATTTAAAATAAATTAGTAAAACCGAACTGGTCAAAGCTACAGGAGATGGCTGATGAGGAGATGAAAGATAGGAACTTACTTGCCCTTTTGATTCATTTCTAATGTGACCCAAAGAAGTTTCTGGAAGACTGTATTTCTATTTTCAGGAGATCACTTTAAATAATAGCCACTACTATAACTTGGGAGACATCCAATATTCAATAAAGGATGATTTCCTTTCAGTATTCAGTAATTTTAAATTTACTTGCATATATTATAAAGAATTCAATCTGTCTCAAAATGTGGTTCGTGGACAACCTACAACAACCTATAGCAGAGTCACCTGCAGTGGTTGTTTAAAAAAAAAAAATGTCATCTGCTGGGCAGATGTAGAATATCTCAAGTTTGATATGGGAATTTGCATTTTTAATAAGCATTCCACTTGAAGCTTATGTTCCTGAAATGTTTTAGAACCACTGATTCAGATTTTACAGTAGAATTATGTTGCTAGAAGCATCAAAATGAATTGGAAAAAAAAGTTTAAAAATTAAGCCAAAATTGTTCTAATTTTTAATGCAAAAATTTATAAATATGATTTTTGCCAGGAATCTTCCTTTGTGAATGAATGATTTCAGTTAGACGCCTTTGTGTTTGGATATAAAAGGGCGTTAATATACATTTTGATGCAACATGTCACCACCCCTCATGTCTGGATAACTTTGCCAGCAATAACAAGTATAGCCTTCCTTTAAGAAAGTAAATGTTAGCTGTTTCACACTTAGTTTTGGTTTCCATAATAGGCATCTTCTTTGCACAGGGAAAATTATCAAGTATGTGCTGGTTTGTGTTTTCCTCTATGATGAGAAATTGCAGTTTTGCTTCTCTTACTATAGAATGTGTTAAATCAAGTCCATTTTTTTTTAAGAAACAGTATACAGAATGAATTTGAACTGAATTTATAAGCAGGAAAGGAGCCCAAACTGAATCAGAACAGAAATTATACTTTGATTTAGTTATATCACTCTCCCCAGAAAAAGCATTCCATAAATGGTGGGAAACAATGCTTCCAACTTAAATAGGAAATAATAAAGTTGTAGTATTTTGACATATGGGTCCACTGAAGGTTTGCTAGAGGGGCAAGTGCACTACATTAAATTGCCATAGTAATTGAGCACATACCACACATTGTGCTAGATGACACAAACCATATCCAGTAGACAAGGCATGGTTTCTACTCTCTAGGAATCAACAGTGTGTATGTGGAGCAAAGGCATGACACAACTTAGAAAGTGAGAAATGTTATAAAGAAGGTATGCACAAAATGTTGGGGGTCTTAGAAAAAAAACAAGGTTATTTTTGAAGAAAAAAGGATGGTGAAAGCCTACAAATGAAGTTGACATTTGAAATTTACTTTTGATAATTAGGAAAAGGAAAGAGAAGTCCAAGTGTAGGATTTTGACAACACATTCTATCTCCCCTAACATATTTGGTCGTGCCATAGACCAAGAAAAGAGCCAGAAAACAAAAAATTACTGCATTTTATAACTGAAGCCAATTACAAAAATCTTCATACCAGAGGAATAAATTCTACTACAGTATTGCCCAATCCTGGGCCTCTCCCATGTAGCAATTGGCTGTAAGCAGAAGAGGTGAAGCAACATGAAGATATCAACAACTAGATTTTTACCATCTGTGGAAGACAATATAAGGTCTACAGAAGATCTATAAGATCACACACTCAGTGGAATCAATATTCCAGATAAATACAACCATTCTTCTGTGTGTTCATCCATTGTTTAATCCAGAATCTGCTCCTGAAGGCCTCTGAGACTTCACCTGAAGGTTTGCTACTTAGATCATGTTCTTTTCCTTCCGGGTTACTGTTTATATACATATGGTTTATGTCTCTCCTCCTCTCACTCTCTCTCTCTGTCTCCCTCTGTGTGTGTGTATGAGAACTAACCGGTAAAGAGGCCCTATAACCAGACAATATTTGTACAACTCATTTTAAATTACATTATTTGCTCTATTTGATCAAATTCCAACTGAGTTGCCTGCCCATGAAACTCCCTTGATAATATGAATGTAAATATTCTTCAGTTTTCTCTCCTTACCTTGTCTTCCTTTGTTCAGTGTCTTTCTGACCTGTCCATGATCTCCTTAATTCAATGATTTTCTCAGTCACCTATTGGTATAATAAAGTAACAAGTAACAAACAGCCATAAAACCTTAGTAGCATACAACAATATGCATTTATTTAGCTCATGTGTCTGTGGGGCAAATGGATGTTGGCTGATCTAGGCTGGGCTCAGCTAAGCAGTTCTGCTGACTTTGGTTAACACATTAAATGCCATGTGAATTGTATTTAACTCACACTAGTTTTGAGCCCCAGGCCTTGAGAAGCAAAACCTGGGCAAAACCCTACAGTTGGTTCATGAAAATCTTACTTGTTGATGTTCTTATTGTTACAATTAATATTGACAAATTAACTCTAAAAATGTGAATTAAATGAATAGAAGTCAATACATTTCATTTTTCATTAAATTAGAAAGAATCATTTTGAAGTTTTTATTCTATTTTTAAAATAAAACACTGTGGCCCCAAGGAAAAAAATGTTTTTTTCTAGTGTGGCAGTCAATGTGTTAAACTCACTCATGCACCTCTTATCCTCCTCCTGAGGCCAATGGGCTAACCAGGGCATGTATTGTTCATGGGATGGCAGAGGTACATACAAGCAAGCAGAAACATGCTATTCCTTTTAGGGCTAAGGCTTGAAACTGGCACACTAGCACTTCTGTCAATAGCACATTCTGTTACCAAAAGCAAATCACAAAGCCAAACTCACATTCAAGAGGCAAATCAATACATACTGCCCCTTTAGTAGGAGGAGCTGTGAAGTCAGATTGAAAAGTGCACAGATACACCCCACACATGAATTAGGCATTTCCCCTGTATTCTTCTTTGACACATTGTGCTTACTGCTAATATAACACTTATTGCCACAAAGTATAGTGATCTGATGATTGGTTTATTTTTTCCAAAAGATGATGACCCTCTTCAGGGCAAGAACCCTGCCGTATCCACCATCATGGTATCTCCAGAAACTCCAATAAAGTCTTAATGTAGACACTAATATATTATGACAGACACATGGAAGAAAAGGAGGCAAAAAGGAAGAAAGGAGGATAGACCATCTTAAACTCAAGATGTAATTTCTGTTAAGCTACTATCCTAAAGATATGGTTCTATTTTCCACGTTTCTTAGATCTGGTATCACATTTTTTCCCCACTTTGCAAAAATATCTTAAAACAAGTTCTTAATAATACTTGAACTGATCAGAGATAAAATATACACTTAATGGTTTTTCCCCATAATATTTTCTATGAAAACTTGGATTAACATACACCCTCACTCTAAAAATTTTTTCCTCATAGTTGAAGGAGTAATATTAACAGTCATTGTCAATGTTATTGGGTATATGACATGGCAAAGAAGAGATAATTTATCACTCAGTAGATATAAGAAATTAAATATTTTAAAGGCCATTAATATAACTAGGTTTGGTGTATTCAATAGTCAGGATTTATTGAAAGAGTAGGATATTTAGGATTAAGAAATGCAGGTTTCTTTACAGGTCAGGCTATTTGGGTAAGCTTCTTAACACTAAACTTCCTTAAGGCTCCTCCAAGCTTCAGTTGATTCTATACATACAAATTTTATTATCAATTATGTTAAGTTCTTTGTATCTATAGGGCATTTTTTTAACCCAAAGAGTTCCAATTACATAATAGCAGTAGCAATCACTAAATAATTAATATGTAAGTTTTGAATGTGGGCCTGGCAAAGTACTACTAGATTTACATACATTGTTTTTAATATTAAAATAATCTAAAACCTCTTTTGTCCCTCTCTACAGAAAAAGAAACAGAGGCTTGGAGAATTTGTGACATCCTTAAACAAAAAAAAAAAAAAAGAAAGAAATGCCAGAGCCAGAACTTAAACAGAGATCAATATGATTCTGAAAGTTTTACTTTTCCATATCTTGACTATTGGGGAAAATGCTGCAATGAACAAAGCAATGCAGATATCTCTTCAAGATCCTGATTTAAATTTCTTTCCATATATACCCAGAAGTGGGATTTCTGGATCATATGATAGTTTTAATTTTTTGAGGAAATTTCATACCATCTTTCATAATGGCTGCACCAATTTCCATTCCCACAGTGTACAAAGGCTCCCCTTACTCCACTTCCTTGCTAAAACTTGTCTTTTGACTTGTTGATAGTAGCCATCCTAACAGATGTAAGGTAATATCTCATTGTGGTGTTGATTTTCATTTTCCTGATTAGTGCTGTTGAACACTTTTTCATACACTTGTTTTCAATTTTTGTGTCTTTGGAGAAATGTCTATTCATGTCCTTTGTCTATTTTAAAATAAGTTTGTTTTGTTGCTATTTAGTTACAGTAGTTCCTTATATATATTGGATATCAATCCTTTATTAAATATATGGTTTGCAAATATTTTCTCCCATTCTATCATTGTTTTTTCATTTTGTTGATTGTTTTCTTTGCTGTGCAGGAGTTTTTCAGTTTGATGCAATCCCACTTGTCTATTTTTGCTTTTGTATCCTGTGCTTTTGGTGTCATATCCAAGAAATCATTGACCAGGCCAATGTCAAGAAGCTATTTCCCTAGGTTGTCTTCTAGAATGTTTATAAGTTTGGGTCTTACGTTTAAGTTTTTATTCAATTTTGATTTGATTTTCGTGTATGGTGTAAGATAGGCTCCATTTCATTCTTTTGCATGTGTATATTCAGTTTTCCCAATACCATTTATTGATGAGACTATCCTTTCCCCATTGTGTTTCTTGGCCCCCTGTTGAAGATCAGTTGACCATATTTGTGTGAATTTATTTCTGGGCTCTCTATTCTGTTCCTTTGGTCTGTGTGTCTGTTTTTATGCAATACCATACTGTTTTGATGCTTTTTAATATATTTTGAAATCAGGAAGCATGATGCCTTCAGTTTTGTTTTTTTTGATCAAAATTGTTCTAGCTATTTGGGGTCTTTTGTGATTCCATATGAATTTTTTCTATGTCTACAGAAGATTTCATTGGCAAAATGCCCACTGATGGGTGGATAAAGAAAATGTGTTGTATACTTAACGGTGGAATATTATTCAGACTTAAAAAAGAAGGAAATCCTTCCATTTGTGACAACATGGGCAAACCTGGAGGACACTGTGGTAAGTGAAATAAGCCAGACACAGAAAAAAACTATATGATATCACTTATGTGATGAATTTAAAATAGACTCAAAGAAGCAGAATGCAATGGTGGCTGCTAGGAGCTGGGGGATTGGGATACAAGGGGGTATTAGTAAAAGGGCACAAAGTTTTGGCTACACAAGATGAGTAAGTCATAGAGAGGCCCTCTTCAGCATAGTGCCTATAGTTAATACCGTATTGTATACTTAAAATTTTGCTACAAGGGTAAGATCTTATGTTGTATTCTTATCAGAAAAAAATAATAAAGAGGACAGGAAGAAACTTTTGTAGGTAATGAATATGTGTATAGCATAGATTGCAGTGATAGTTTCAGGGTTGTATACTTACTACCAAGCTCATCAAGTTGCATACATCAAATATGTATAGTTTTCTATATGCCAATCACACCTCAATAGTTTCAAAAAATAATAATAGGGTTTGTGGTTTCTCTTTATAATATCTGATTAAATTCTGCATTTTAAAGTATTGTTATTTATTTAGAAAATAATATGCCTTTTTCAACCAATTGAATGAAGCCTTGAAATTTCAGGCAATATCAAAGTTTCCAACTTGCTTCCTGAAAACCTGTGAATTTTAAGCTCATATGTAGTTGTTGATATTCAAACAAAATAAAAATGGTTTCAATGTCCACAATTTGAAACAAGATGTAATAGAAAGTCACAGTGCACTAGCAATACAAAATTATTCTGAAATCTACATATCGGATTACATATACTTCAGACAATATCTCAGGATCTCATATGCTTTTTATGCATTTATTTTTAAAGTTCTAGTTATGTTTGTTAGGAAAATAAGAGAAGATATAATAGAATGAAATGGATCTAGAGAATATGATTTTATTTTAAATGATAGATAAAGAAATCAAATAGTTGATGACTTTTATTCATATCTAACTCCCAGTGTTCCCAGATATAAAAGATTCCCTTTTCATTCTCTTTCACTATCTGTTCCCTTCCTCCCTACTTTCCTTTTCTTTTTCCTTTTGGGGCAGTAAATAAGAGCAATCATTTGATTTTTTAAAGTTGATTTGTCAGCTAGACAATATTTTAACATCATTTATGACATTTTAAATAAATGCTGCAAATAATCACAATCCTTTTTTTCCCTCCCAATCCCTATTAAAGATGAGAAAATGAGATAACACAGGTAGACTGAAATAAACACCAAATAATTATCTTCGTAATGAATTTTTAAAGTGCACAGAAAGGACAGTGTAAGTCAATGAATACATCTTATCAACACATTAAAAAGGCATTTAACAGTGAACTGTGATGATCTTCAGCCACTATTGCTTCAGAATTGTAAATAGTGAGATCAAAAACCTAGGGCAGGGAATATCATTAAATTGGAATAAAGAGAAAGATTGGCACTAACTATGTTTTTGTTTGTTTTTTACTTGAATCAGGGCTGCCCTGGGAAGCATTTAATTTGTGTAAATACACATATTGGATTCAAACTAGGATTAATTACCATGTAGTCAATGGTATTAGAAATGCCTTAGCCCAATATTCAGGAACTGACACATAAAATTCAAGTTAAAAAGGACTCGAATGGGAAATCTGAGTGGCAAAGCAGTTGACTAGACAAAGGTCACTTTTGCTACATAGTGACAGAGCCCTCGTTAGACGCAATTAAGACAAGAAATCTAAGAAGGAGCAGATAAGAACATAACTTTTCGATATGTGTTACTTTAATCCTAAAAACAACTCTCAATGGGACATATTAAGAAAAAAAAAATTATACTTCCTCCAAAAGACACAGTGAGTATACAGCAAAGATAGGATTCTAATTGTTGTCTGTCTGACTTTAGGCTGCCATACCTTTTCAATATCATCACTCTTTTGGAATTTTAATCTCATCTTCCATTATATTAGCAAGCCCTCATAAGCGGTTATCTTCTTCAAATTTGATGATTGAAGTCTTACTCCCTTTATCCAAAATCCTATTGCAGATATTGTATACAATGAATTTCTCGCCCAGTTATGTAGTATCATTGCTTGTCATACTATTGCTCTTGGTTGCCTAATGTGCTTTCTATAATTGCTACCCTTAGGCTGGCTATTAAAGAAGAACATAGTCAGCATTAGTCTTCTTAAATATGAGGTCAGAAAATGGAGTGAAACCTGAAATACAGAAAAGATTCTTAAATGGGTATGTTGTAGAAATAAGCATGAACACAATAAGAGATGAAATGCAGAACATGGGCTTTGTAGGCATCACTCTCCTGATTCAAAGGATAACTTTTTCCTTTGCAAGTAGAAAAGAATGCTATGGCAGAAAATCTTCAAGGCATGAAAACACTCTCTCAGCAGAGTCATTTATACCCTACAACTCTATGTGGAAGCTAACGTTACCCCCAGTTAATAGATGAAGAAAATAAAGATCAGTGAGGTTAGTAAAGTTGACCAACGCCATGAAACTAGTAAGATAGAGAATGAGGATTCCTGAAACTAAAAGCCTCTGCTCTCAGCAAGACAAACTGCCTCTCAATCAGCCACTTATGTTGTCCAGTTACAGGTGCCTTTTGATCACACATGTATAATGCATTCAGATACAAAAATTTAAATTCAATACAGCCATGTCAAATAGGAAAATTGATTCTTACACTCAAATTGAAAATCAAGTAAGAAAAATGAAAGTCAATATTACCATATCCTTTGGGTTGCCTTTAATTTCCAAATTGGATTAAGTACCCCTCCTCCATTTATTCTTTCATCAAAGTATTTACGTTTTTATCCTGAGACTATGTGGTATCTTGCCTTTCTCAATTTTACCAGACTTTAGGAAGCTAAAGACTAATGAATTTAGGATATTATTCACATAGGATGGTTCCTAGCATATGGGGCACCGCAGCATTAATGCTTCTTGACTGAACTGGTTGAATTATCACCATTGGATTCTGCAATTTGGCCAGCATTTTTGGAATTTTCAACATTTTTAGTCCATAAAAAGCTGAAGAGTATGTGACATATCAACCATCTAGCAGGGCAGTAGCCATCTATGCATTGGTGGCAGTAGTCATCTCTTCACTGACACTTCCAAAATAGTCAGCTCTCGACTTCTCTTCCATGGTTAATCTCTCACCCAAAAAAAAAAAAAAAAAAAGCAAGGGAAGTTAGGGAACAGAAGTTGTCATGCATACTAAGGCCCTCTTCACCACACACAACAGGGTCTTTCTGCACTACTTGCACAATGGAGAATGGGTACCCTGTGCCTGCAGTCATCAAACTGTATCTCACATAGTCTCTGCAGAGGCTCTTTGAAAACCAAGGAAGATGCAGAGCCTCAAGGCTCACCATCACATCACAGACAGATGTGAAATATAGCTACCAGCCTCCTGAAATAAGTTCATCAGCTCAGAAAAGAACAAACGAGACTTGACAACATTCTTGTCAAGAGAATTGATAGAAAAGGCCAGGGCTTTGCCACATGAGTACACACTGATTGTTGCTCAGGGCTTAGAGGATGATGAACAAGTGGAGGCTCTTTGCTGGGAATGTTAGCCAGGAACATTCACACAAAGAAAAGGGTGATTAGATGAGAACAGTTGTGCACTCTTGCAGACCACTGTACCTAAGAACAAACTAACTTTTTCTCTCTGATTTTGAAGCCGATCTAAAAGGGAGAAGAAGAAAGAGTAAAGGAAAAACCTGTATATTTTTTTCTTTCATTTGTGATAATGTTTCCATGCCAAAGATAAAATGTGATGAAAATGCCAAAGAAAAGAACTGTGGAATCTATAGCATTCATTGTGTTTATATAGAGATTATGCTTCTGGTTGTTAACAGCCTCCAGAAGGTAAGCAAGTGCTATATCTACGCATTTAAAATAGAGGAGAGCAGGCACAGTTCCCATTTTTTAGTATAGCAAAATGATTTGGGGCTGAATATAACTTTACAAGAAGTTACTCTCCAACTCAGAGTTCCTTTATTTTTTTCTCTCCTTTCTAAAAAGTCTTCATAGCAAAAAGCCACAGGCAAGCAGTTTTGCTATTTCACTGCAAGATTTCAACCTGAAACTGTGATGCAATTAAAATCTTAGAAAGGATTAGCAAAGATATATTCTTGCTCTTGTCTTTATCTTCTCTGATTAATGCCACAAGTTATCCATGACTTGTATGTCTTCCCCACCCCCACCGTACACATGTGCACGTATTGGAAAACACATACACTTGCACACATACATGTTATTTCAGGCTTGTGTATAAGTTTATGCCTAATGCGCTCAGAGCAAGGCAGAATGTGCTCCATTTCTCAGGGCTGCAAATAAATCAAGTTGAGAAACACGAAGGAAATACAGATATGAATAAATTATTCCAAATGACTCCATTTACAATATTTCCAATATTATTACATCAAGAATGCACCAACTGTATTGGTTAAATAAATTATGGCACAGTCATGCAACGGGCTACTATTGAGGCCATTAATAATGGTGTCTTAGAAGAACATATAATGACTTTCAAAGATGTTCATGATATATTGTGGGCAGAATAAACTACAAAACAGCATCTATAGTTTATTATTCCAAATTTTGAAACTATAAAATATGATTGTTTTACTACTAGCCTTATCTGCATTTAATAGCAAAGAAAAAGTTTAACCTGAAGTTCTAGAAAGTGTATATTTCGAAAAAATGAAGAAGATCCACAAAAAATGTTAAACTGAATTTATTAGTAGAAATTCTACTTATCTAGTAAACTAAGTTAGTAGATCAACAAATGACAAACAATGAACTCAGCGTGGCTATATTTTTCCAAAATCAGTGAGTTTAAAGATTTTTGAAAAACAACCTTGCAACAAATAAGCTATTATTGGATATTTTTCAAATTGAGCTATGTTTCAATTAATAGAAATTTCTTACTAATCACATCTGTCTTCAATAGTAGAGTGATAAAATACATAACCTAGCCAAAGTCCTATTAATCACTGTCAATACAATAGCTGAAACAGACAACTCAAAATGCAGAACTTTTTTAACTTGGAGCAATGAGAAACAGGAAGGGAAAATATAAGGCAAATGAAAACCAATAAAAAAAATTCATCCCCCTATTATCTATTTTTCATGTTTCTGCTTCTCTGTGGATATGTTTAATGAAACTAATTTTAAAATTACATGACATACACATGTAGAGGTAAATCATTTGTGGTCCATAATGTTTCTGCTTTCATATTCTTCCACAGGCTGGTTGAATTCTCATCTACTGTGCTTTTCCATAAACATCATAGCCCACTCTGGAAAAACTAAAAATAATTAATATATCTGGAGGGGAACATTATCTGACACCGTTACCTATTTTTTTTTCCTTCAGTTAACTTGAGTCTGGGTTTAAGTTAGTGCTTAGTTGGCTTAGTTGGCATTCAGTGGGCCCTAAAATCCAACTATTTAATAATGATAAACCATCAAATGGCAAGAATAGTCAAAGCTGCCAAATATTGAGCCTATACTCTGGTCTCTGTACTATGAATATATGTATATATACATATATATGTTCAAACATATATATGTATGCATGTATAATCTTCATAATAACCTGAAGTATTTTTATCCCATAGTAAAGATTTAAAGAACTAAAAATATGAAGCTGTGACTTAGCCCAAAATGCCAAACATCAACCAGAAACCCAGCAGCAGACACCGAATCAAGTGCAGGTTTGTCTGACTCAGGGTCTGTGCACTGAACACTGATTTTATACTTCACTTCTGGATAGCCTTTTGAAAATAGAGACCTCGTCAGTCACTATTTCTCTGAAGTGTCCTTTAAATTAAATTAATGAGTCTCCCTTAACGTGAAGATGAAGTTACACAGAAGATGTGATTGGATGTACATTTAAATTACAAATAGGCCTAAAACTACAAATAAGTTTGTGGGTGGCCCTGATAATCAGCTAATTTTGCTAGTGCTAATGCATCATAACTAGATTCAAAGTAAGTACAAAAGTCCTGTCTTAGAAATGAACTACAAGCCACAGAAGGATATTAGATGAAGACCTTATAATTAGCTATTTAATTTGTATATCTCTTTAAACATTTGCATTTAAGGCAGATGAAATATGTTTGCACCTGTTTCTACATTGGGAAGAAGGGACAGAGGAAAAAAAGAAAGATGAGACAGGGAAAAAGGTAAATAGGCAGATCCATATATTATTGCTTCCTTTTGCTTACTACACATCCAGTTCATTAATTTAAAGTTTCTGAGACGTGATTAGCTTTGGTTTTTTTTTGTAAATTCAGGTTGTCAAAAGTGGAAAATAAATCAATGTTGATGTAACAAAACAAGTCAGAAAATGAGAAAAAAGTGACATCTTTCAAGATCAACTGTTCCAGAGAGTACAGAAGAAGCTGGCAATCCACAGAAGATCATACATTAACTAGCATAAGCACTAAAAACAAAACAAAACAAAACCCAAACCTGACAGTCAATGCATATCAGAGTTACAAGGCAAAAGAATCATTTCTCCCTGGATACTGATATGTTGTGATATCTCTGTGGGTAGAAATGTCTTAACCACATCCAAAGGTCTTATTTTATTGTGTCTATCATAGTACACATTTTGTGTATCTCTCTTAGAAGCCACAGCCATAACAGTTCACATAGAAGAATATGAGTAAAAATTTGATAAACCTTTAAAAAATGATCACTTATACAGGATGTTTATTCAGAAGACCATCATTTATTTCTTCCCTGTTATACATATCTTCTTTGCATTCATTTTTTTGTTTATTCAACAAATCTGTTTCAATCATTTACCAAATATAAAACATTTTGAGAGGCATTAAAGCACTAGAGATGCAATGATAAACTAATATTTTACTTAAGGCACTCAGTCAAGTAAAATTTTGATACAAACTGATGATTGATGTTATAAAACAAAGGTATCTCAGAAATTTGGGGTCGATAGGTACTAAACGAGAATCAAGAAGAAATAGCAAAGCAAGAAATGGGCAGCAGAAACTTTGGAACAAAAGGAAAGGAACGAAAAGAATAAGAAATGAGAAACAGAACTATATACAGGAAGACAGAGTCTAGAACAGATGGAATAGACTAATAAAAGGATCAGGTATTGGAAACAAAAACAGGAACATGACAGTAGACATCACTAGGAGACAAAGAAAAGAGATAAAAGAATAAGATAAAAATATAAAGGGTAAGTTAAAGAGATTTAATGAAGGAATAAAAGAGGAATAGACCTCTGGATTTGATTTTCTAATATTTGACTTAGAATGTTTCTTTAATCATGGAAAAAACTGTCCTATAATTTTTTCTTTTAATTTTTGGAAGAATTAATGAGTGAAGTTATCTGGATCTGATGATTTCCTTAAGCAGAAGTTTTAAATTGCCATCATTATAGAATTTTTTCTCTATAATACAATTCATATTTTTTCTTGTGTCAGCTTTGATAACTTTTTCAAAAATGTACTCACTTCACCTCAGTTGTCAAATTTATTTTTATTTATATGATCTGAAGAGGTGCCACTGTTTCATGGCTGATATTTTATGTTTTCTCTTTTTATTAAGTAGCATTTCAAGAGTTTATCGATTTTATTAAGCCCCATACGAATCCAACTTGAGGCATTTTTAAGATATTAAGTTGTGTATTCTTTCCATTGATTCTGATTTCTGATTTTATTTTTATATTTTCTTTCTTATAGTTGTTTGATTTTGATTTGCTTCCTAAAAGAAGAAATTAGATAATTGATTTTCAACCTTTGTTATTTTTACTATCTCCACGGAAAGCTATATAATTTCCCTGTAAATACTGATATAGCCATATTCACATATATTGATTTATATTTTATCATTCATTCAAAATATTTTTTAAATTTCTGTGATTCCTTAGAGTCATAGTTAGTTTAGAAATGTATTTCCTAACTTACAAAAATTTAGGAATTTTCTAGTTATCTGTTTTGTTCCAAACATTTAGGATTTTTCCATTATCTTTTAGTCATTTCCAGTTTAATTCTTCCGTGGTGAAAGATCATATTCTATAAATTCACATCCTTTGAAATTAAGACTTTCTTTGTTGCTTCATTTGTGATCTAATTACAAAATGTTCCAATTGTACTAAAAAGAACATATGCTCTACAGTCATTTGACTAGTGCTTTTTATATACAATTATGTAAATTTCGATAGTCACTATTTTTAAAGTTTCTTTATATTTACTAATTTTTCGCTGATTATTCTTTTAGTTTCTGGGCACATAGCCATACATTACAATAACATCAACTTTATTATGTTGTTAAAATATTACTTATCCTTCATAATTTTTACCTGTATATTCTGTTAGTGTGTGTAATGAGAAATCTCTGGCTGATTGGGAACTAACAATTTCCCCTTATGTGTTGTCAATTTTTGTTCTATATATTTTGAGGTTATTGATTCTTATTCTTGAAGTAGGCTTCTTGTAACAGAAAATCGGTGATAATATTTTTAAATCTGGGCTGACAAACTTTGGGTTTTAAATGAAACATTGCATTTTATATTTAATGTAATTATTAATATATTTTTGCTTAAATCTCCCATTTTACTATTTGTCCCATTAGTTTTCTTTTTCTCGTTTTTATTTCTTTCATTCCACCTTTGGTATGCTTGTAATTATAACTTTTGCCTGCTACTAGCCTGTGGGGAGGGGTGGCTTGTTTGTGTGTGTATTGTAGAGTACTCTTGAGATTATACCATGAATTCCTGACTTGTGTTTAATATAAACAGTATAAAAATAATAATTTATTTTCTTTCTCTGAATGTGTTGAAATTTATCTAAGTATTTTTAGTTTGGGGTATCTTAACATTTTGTTTTTTTCTAATCTGGTTTTCCCTTTATTCTTACTCAGTAAACATTAAGTCATTTTAATCAAATATTTCCTTTTTAATAAAACAAGATTTATATTCAGATATTTAAAAAATCTGTTTTAAAATTTATTAGAAATGTTAAAAATCTATACAGTATACCCCAGAATGGAATATTATATGGATATTAATATTATGGGTCCTAATTAACATAGGAAACATTTTAAATAGGAAATAAACATAAAGAATATATATATATATATATCGTTTTATAATAAAGTGAGGATTAGAGATAAAAAAAAAGTCCACAACTATTATGTCTGCAAAGTGCATATTTTCTTCAAACTTTTCTGTATTTTTCACTCTGGAAATTTATATATTATAATGTCATAATGTATATGTGTACATATACATGTATGTGTACCTATATCTCCCTTACTCAATATAAAGCAAGGATTTATTTCCAGGCAATAGACCTAAATCTACAAAATATTTCTAAATTAGCAATACTGTTAGTTTTAAACTTTGCCCTTTCCACCCACAAATATGGGGTTAGGAGTGTGGAGAATAGCCCCAATTCACTCTCACATACACTTAGAACATTTGCAGAAACATTCTTGTACAGTCATTACAGTCCAGCCTGATTTCCTTTCAAAAGATCAAAAGCATTTCTTCTCCCAGAAAATCTCTCATAAAAGAAACTGGGCACTTGCTGCAAAGCCTTCTTCCTCAGTGGTACTGAGAATGACGGCTTGTATAACAGAGCTCATTCAGCAGCCCCAGCAAGGGGAAGCAGCCCTAGAACCAACCACAGCAGTCAAATCTGAAATTTACACGAGAGATTTAATTGCATTCTGAACTCATTAGAGAATTTTAGGCACGTACAGGGTTATAAGGAAAAAACCCATACAGAAGAATGCATAAATTCTATTCTATGGAAGCATCAGAATGCCAGTTAAGGAATAAATAAATTACCTCATTTTATAATGCCAAAACTGTAAAATAACCACCCAATTATTTCCACTTGATCATCCAAGCTATGTCCAGGTACATATTCTTATTATTAGAAATCCAAATCTATATCCAAAGGGTTATTCATTGTTACTTTTACATTTTTCTTGAAATAAATCTTAGAAATCTCTATATAATTCAAAGTTGACATCACAAACTTTAGTTCTCTCACAGCCTGTGCGCAGTTTCACAGATCTTCAACTTCGAAATTTGCAGAACCAGCACTAGGTTAGGTAAATAGATACACCTGCGACCCTCCACGACAAGCCCATCCCTCACCCAGAACAGAATCAAGTATCATTTTGACCCAAATTGTGTGTGTCAGTCTCTATACAAATATCTTTCTCACATACTAATTTTAAGAGACCAAGTATCTTTTTAAAATCAAAGAAAAATGAGAAATGAAGCAGCCATCCAAATAAGCACAGCAAAACATTATTGGGGATAATTTGTTCAATTTAGGCTTGTATTTTCTTTAGCCTGGATTTTCCAGATGGCCATTCCATTCACTACCCTATTGTAACAATAGGGCTAGATTTAAAACCTAATTTGGAAAAGATCCACTAATATGGAATAAACAGACATACCAATGGAACATAATAATGAAAATATGAAAATATATAAAATACAAGTAGATATCAGTTTAGAAAGGCTGTATTACTCAAACACTGGGTAGGAGACAAATAACTATTAGGGAAAGAATAAACTTGAATTCCTACATTATCAAATATACCAAATGGATAAAAATATCAAATTATAAAATATATAAAGTATTAAGGAAAGTATAGATCTGAAGGAAAGCATAAATCTGAAGTGAAGAAGGCCTATCTAAGCATGACACCAAGTTTAATGATAAAGATTGATGGATTTGACTACACAAAAAAAATTATTCTCTAGGACAAAATCTCCATCGTAAATAAATAAGGTTAGTTAGTAAATTAGTTAATTAAATATTTTGTTAGAAATGTCTTTGTACCAAATAATATTTATGGTGATTTAAATATATATATATATATACACACACACCTATTAATATTTACTGTTTAAAAAATATATACATAGAAAAATTATAGAAATAAAAAATAAGGTTTGAAAATGTGATGATTTAATAAAGTCACAAATCCACACCAAAAGATACTAATTCAATATGGACTAGGTGTATTGCTCTGTCTTAAGCTCTCTTCTACTTGAACATTCACACCTGTATTGGATTTTATATTTTAAATGGTCCCAAATCTCTACTGTGATTTAACAGAACTCACACTTGTAAAAGGTCCAAGATGACACATACCTAAAATGTGTGTCTACATCCTTAGGATGAATTCCATTTTGGTCAATATGGTAGCACCCTTTTAAAACACATTTCTTATGGGTTTAGAGCTATATGGATTCTTTCTAAACTAATATCCAGTGAGGGAAAGTGAAAGTGTTTATAATATACTTAGAGAAAAGCATATGAATATGCTCAACTGTATAAGATAGAGAAGAAAAATTGATAGGATAGATCAGAATAATTTTCAATGCATACCTAAATTGTTTGCAAATAACTGGACAGCTCACAAATACTTAAAAGTGCCCCCAAATTTGTGGATATTATTTTTCTAAATGTATATTTTCATTATAAAATAACATTATGTAAAAATAGGGCAAATAGGGAGAAATTATAATTCCACAACATAAACAAACCAACATCAAACATTTCACTTATTTTCTTACGATATTTTTCTTCTTTGCATCTGCTATAAGAATTTTAACATCCACTCTGAGATCTTGTTTATAGTTTCCTCCATGAGAAAAAGGATTTTCTAATCTAGCACCAGCTCTATCAGAGCAATCATCAATTCTAAATCAGAAAAAAGTCCAAGGTAATGAGGTTTTGCCGTATCATAAAGAAAATCTTGGGCCCCCAAAGTGTAATACCTTTGGGTAGGAAATGCCTCTTAAGATATGCTGAACTCATGATATGGGGGTTAAAATAGTTAACAAAAAATATAATTAAGGTCTCCTACTATTTGGCTCTTTTCTTTTGCATCTTAGTGCTATCTATGACTTTTTTTTTTTTTAACTTACTTCTTATCAGGCAGCTGCACAGATTAACAACTTATCCTGGGCCAATCCAAAAAATAATTCTTATCTTTTGAGATTCAATTTCTTTTTTCTGTTTGCCTAGTTTTAGGTGATGTGATACATGAAGAATGTAAACTTTTTTAAAATTTGTATGCACTGAAAAAACAGAGATACTTATCTAGAAGTCTTCTGAAACCTTTGGGCACCTAAACAAAATTCAGTCATCTGCATGTGAGATCTGCACATAACTGGTAGTGACATTTTACAAATGCGACATGGTCCAAATGTTATAAAAACTGATCGTAAGGCTGTGTTAGTAAAAGATTCAACATGGTGTGAGCGAAATAACATGTTTTTTCCCCACATAAAAATATAGTTATACTTCTCTAATACATGAGGAACTATATATAATTTCTGACCTTGAGAAAATGCGTATTTCTTATAAAATTGCTACTGCCTCCTACCTTTCCATCATGGTTTCACACGCATCTACACGTGGGAATTGTATATAAATATTTGTATCTGTGTTGTCTATAAGTTTGACCCCCTCAAATTTTATATTAGTAATTTCCTAGTATTATCAGACAACTCATTCTAAAACTTGCTGTCATGTCTTAGAGACATCAACCATGACTGATTTGAAAATTCAGCCAACTGAACACCCAAAGACTGTATTAGATCACCAAACCAGGCATAAGTACGCAAATCAAAGATGTCCTCACTGACACCTCCTCAAAATTCTTTATTCGTGATCACTGGGAACCAGACCTCAGAGGGAACAGAGAAGTCCTGGTAAAAGCTGCAACTGCGCTTCACAAGGCGTTGCTGGGAAAAAGACAAGGCACAGCACGGCAATGGCTTCACAGGAGTTAACAGTCCTGGTTCCACCTGACTATGCAAATGATCTTGAACTAGTCCTTTCAATTTCTGCGCCGTGATTCTACCAAAACTTTACTAATGCAGCACAGATTCAGAAACCATTCAAGTAAAAGAGAAAAATCAACAACTATTAAGTGTATCGAGAGCTCTGAAAAATGAAAAGTCTGTGGCTCCAAATGCTTTCTGGGTAAGCTTTCTCAAGTAGTAGATGGAGCTGCAATTTTCTGATTTGTGAGCAGTGCTTGAAATGAAATTGCTTGCCAATATTTTTCGGTGTGTGTCGGGGTAGGGGGTAATTGTCTTTCAATCCCAATCAGGTGAAAACCTTTCTAGAAATTCCTCCCACAGCACTTCTTATTTTGACCCAGGTTCTGCTTTTCATGTTTCCTTTTCTTCTTTCTTTTTTTAAAATCACTTTTACTTCATTTTTTTTTTCTCTAACTCTTCCCATGAAGAAGTAAAGCATCTACTAAATCGCTGCTCCGCTGTCAAGGCAGACCTTGCACCGCTCACCCCACGCTCCCTGTGTTATAAGGAGTTGCTGTTCCAGTGCTGGCCCCTGTGGGATGACAAAGGGGGTGGGGGGGCGAGAGCAGCAGAGAGAGGGGACCCTTCTGTGACACTGCCTCCCTCAAGTACCGTCTCGATATTTTCCTGGCATTTCAGAGAGTTACTCTTCTTGACAAGCAACCCTCACCTCAAAAACAAATCAAAAAACCCACTGTGTGAAGCAGTGAGCTTCTCAGAGCTTGCAGAATTACTTGTGACAAATGAAAAAACCAACTCTCCAATTTTCTGTTCTTCATTCACAGAGATTCTGTGGGCAGTAGAGTTTCTCAGAATATACTTCAGAAAATATAATTTCTTCACATTTTAAACCATCAATTAGCTCCTATTTCAAAATAGATTTTCTGGCCCTCCAAAAAAAGTCAATACCCATTTACTTTGATATCTTTAAAATTGTCCTTCCTCTTTAGCTAGAAAGTCTTTCCTTGATGTTAAGTATCTGCCAACTTGGATAGCTAAAGACCCAAAGCTGGCAGAGATACATCATTGTCATCCCTACATTTCATTTCCCCAGAACCTGGCATAGGGAAAAATAAAGAATAAAAACCTATTTTCACATGCAACTGACACTAGCTCAGTTGCTGAGATTAGCTCATGAGGGTGGGGGAAACGTGTATCAGTTCCCTTTCATATATGTATCCTTTTTATCCTCTTCCATCTGCAACTGAATGGATAGAAAATGTGATGGTTTGGAGAAATCTGTTCATTCTGGTAAAACTGTCTGGAGGTGTCAAGGCTAAGAATAGTCATAGGCTGACATTAAATAGTAGGGACACATGCTGAGCTGGCTCACCCAAAGCTGGTGTCTACAGCAGCACACTAAATTAGAACTTAGATGGGAGACCTTTTTTAGAATATTCTTCAGTCTGATTACTCAAGGACATTTCAGTTTAGAGATACCATGTGGCCCTTGGGGTATGAATTCCCATGGGCCAGATTGATTCAGGTGCTCTTAAAAATTGTCTTTAAACCAGAACATAGAGGAGACAACTATCATAAGATTCCTGCTATCAAATATGAGGAGAATTTTCCCAGAGCACAGACTCTGAACCCACATACGGTAAGCAGGTTAAGCAATAAAACCAATCTAGAAGAAAGCATAGTGCTTTCTGAGGTTATGGAGCAATTCTGTCCTTTGATGCCTTCCAGTTTGCAGATTTGTCTCTCTAGGAGCTTAGCTGATTCAAATCTTGGCAACATCCATATTCAGCCTAGATTGAATATATGTCTAAATCTGTGTCACCATAAATGTCACAATTATGGCAAAAATATCCATTTCCTTTGGAAGCCATATTTCACTTTCAGTCATTGCTCCTTTAAATGAATTGCACATGTTTAGACTTAGATGCCCTAGTGGTTAAACTAGTAGATGTAAAAAAAATCAGGTCACTGTTTAGATCGTATTTGGGAAACAATTTGTCTGTGGATATAACTGTTCTTCTACTCTGGGGACTTTTCTGAGTTCTCTATTAAAAACAGTTCTTTCCCATGCCTTTGCTTTTTACCAAACTGCTATTTAAGTCTGTTTTCTTTCACAAACTATCAAACAAGTTTGTTCAAAGAGATGTGTTAATTCACAGACTTATGGGGCAAGGAGCCTTAGGCTTGAGAGCTCATGTGGCGTATTCAAGTACATAACCCTGCCTTCAGGCACGGCCCTGCCAAAAACCTATCAAGAGGATTGAACGTGTAACCGTCTTCTAGAGCTGGAGGAAAGAAGTTTTCAGTAATTCCAATGTTTACACACCCCATGTTGCCTATGTGTATGCCTAAAAGGGATTCCTCCCATCTTGTTATTTAAAACTCTCTTCGCATTTTGTTCAACACAGAGTTGGAACACATTTGCTAATAAATCTTTGATATCATGCTACTTCACAGACATTAGGTCAAACAACCCCCATTCCTTTTTTATCTTCCTCATGACCACACGTATCATTTCAGTCAACATCGCTGCTCCACACCCTTACATTGCCATGGCAAGAACCAGAAAAAGTATATTCTTCTCAGCAAATAAACTACATTCTGGGTTCATCCATGTGTTCAACAAATATTCACTGAAAGCTCCTATGAGTTAGACTAGTTCTAGGAACTGGTATTAAAACAGTAAGCAAAACAAATAAAATCCCTGCCTTTTGGAAATGTATACTCAAATCTAGTGAGTACTAACAGACAAGTGACAAAGCATGCAAATAAAAGTAATATAAATATATGGATTATTTTTTAATTGAGACAAGGAAGCCAATGTCAAATACAGGTTTAGAAGACAAAATTAAGAGTTTGGGTTTGGACATACAGTCTGAGAAGCCTTTCATATTTCCATTACAAGTAGGCAGTTGGATATAGGTTTCCCGAGTTGAGAGGAGATATCTATCTAGGAAATATGAATTTTGGAGGCATCTGTTGATTCAAATTTTACTTAGGATTAACTTGCCTGTACCATATATTTTGCAATGAGGTACCAGTCATTTCCGTTTCAACTAATCTCCCTACCCCATACTTCTCTTTCAATTGGAACACCTGACTCATTTTATCAATTTTTCTTGTAATTTTCTAATATAATTTGACAAGCATGTACCTGACTATATTTATCTCTAAGCTTAATAAGAAATTTTACTTTCTTCTCCCAGTTCATATTTTTACCAAAAGATATTAAGTATTGGCTTTGTGCTTCACACTGTATTAAGCATGTCCTATGTATCATGTCATTTAATTATACAAAACACTTACAAAACAGTTATTATTATGATCTGTTTGTTGAGGAAGAAACTGTGAAACAGAGACAGTAAGCAAGTTGCCTCAGGTGAAACAGCCAGTGTTTGAAACATAATGTTATACCTGATCACCAACGTGTAAAAATGTTACCTGATACCAGGTAATTTCAATCCTTTCATATATGTCCAAATGTCCATTTGAGCTCCTTGAATATGATATAAGCAAGGAACTATAAAACTATGCTCAAGATGAGGAGGCATCTGAGTAAGGCCTTCACTGATGTTTACTGAAATGAGGACAGGTGAAAAAAGGAAGCATTATTAAGTGTTTTTGAAGAATTATCTCATTTAACCTACATGCTAAATCTGAAAGGGACGTAATATTATCTGAAGCCTCAAATAAATTGAATAACTAGTGAGATTCATTAGAAAATGTGAAATCCTAGATTTGACTTAGGGCATGTCTGACTACGTTGCCATATTCTCTCCACTGTGATGAGCTGCTGCACCAATGACCTAACAGTGCGTCTTTTTACGCTTCCACTGGAAGAATCTAAAAATTAAGGGCAGTTGACTATGAAGACTAAAATGTTTTTCCCCAGTTCTCTCATTTATTTGTAATTAGACAGCACCACTTTTTTATGAATGATAGAAAATAGCTATCAGTTATTGAGAAAGTAAGATATATACTCAACTAAAAAGAAACCTAAAATGAAGAGCAATTAAGTGATTCACCCAAGGTTGTACATAAAATTAAGGGCTGGACTCAGAATAAACACAGGTGTTTTGCCCCAAATCCTGTTTTCTATGCTGCTATATGTGTATAAAATAAAGCTATTTAACTCAGGTTGCACAGTGAGACAGAACACTATGGAAACTAAATTAACCTTATCCTTTCAAAGTTAGCATTAGACTTTATGTTCCTTGCCTATTTCAGCCCGGAAAGCAGCTTTGGAAAACAGGCTCTTCTCTAAAATGGATTAATTTGCGAAATTTATACTATATAACAAAATTATTTGGAGAGTGAATAAGTATTTCTTCTTCCTCTATCTCTTACATATTTTTTCTAAAATAAATGCACATATTATGCAATTCTCTTAAATTGTTATAATATTTAGAATTGCTCTATTGCTTGGCTTCCTACTGCAAGGACAACTTCCAGGAAGGTTTATTTAGAAGGAGGTCATTTTGAAATTTCAGTAGCTAATCCCCTTGGATGTTTTCTAAGACATACCTGCCTTATGATGAATTTTTCTCTATCATGAATAGAATCTCAGAATATAGCAAGGTTGGGTCTAATATATCCTTAGTTCAAGATATACAAACAGATGAATTGAGACTGGACTTTCATATGATAACTAGGACCAAAAAATTCTTCCTCAAGCTGTGAGAAAGCAAAAGGGAAATTGATTATGCGAACAAAGCCTCTTCTAGAGAAAAAGTTATAAAAGTAGCCTATAATAATTTATAGTGATTTATAATTTCAAGTGCTTTTATTACACATTCTAATATTTGGTCCTGACAATAATCTGATGAAGTAGGTTGGTGAAATACTATTAGGTTCAAACTACAGATGAGGAAACTGAAGCTAAAACAGATTTAAGTGGTCCACCAAGAAGCAGACTGCTAGATGGGATTAGAACGTTAAGAGATTTATTGGCAGAGGAGAACCTTCAGACGACAATGCAAGCGTAACACTTATGGAAAGAGGGAATGAGGGAAAGAGGATTGAGTAGATTGGACTACAGCACAGTTGCAAGAAAGTTTCAGTCAGATTATGTCATGTCTTCAAGCTAACAACCTTCGTCGGAAGAGCAAGCTCATTGTCTTGGCCTGCCCTAACACCCCCACCACGCTTAGTCATTGGCTGAGAATAGCCCACTTTGAAGCATGGCATCAAAGTGAGCACAGTGGTGGATCCAGAGGGGTAGCAGTTGGGAATGTCAATCAATCACCCTCCTTACAGCAGGAGATCTTGAGCAGCACATTTTCATAACTGCCACAAGTCTCTTATGATCGTCCAAACAAGTAAAAACTGTGAGTTGTCCAGAAGTCTACTGACATTTAGCAGAATATTTTATACAGCCTTTAATATGAATGATATATGATATTTAAAAATTTTTTGCAACCAGGGTCGTGATCATTGAATACAGTTGTATTTAATAAATTGTCATATTTTATTCTTTTCTTTAAAGCCAAATTTATAATAGTTATGCATAGAAGCACAAAGTGGTAGAGTGAATCTACTGAAATGTTTCAGATGCACAAAAGCTATCCTGAATACAAGTTGGGGAGAAAACAAAATCAACTCCTGAAATTTTTTTAAAGAAGACTACCCATAGATTGATTTTGCCACTAGTTGCCTCTCAGTATATATTGCGTTATAAATATTTTTAAAGCTTTCTGGGTGAAATTTTGATAGATGCAAACAGCACAGAGAAATTAACAATAGATTTTAAGAATCCTAATAAAGTGATCCAATTATACCAAATCTTCAAATTTTCTCTCTCCAAGTGTAATCATACGGTTTTGTGAGGAAAAACTGAGGTTAACCTTTTATTCACTTTTACGTTATCATTACCATCAAAAGAAAATTGTAGATAATGGTATCACAATTATATTCTCAAGATAACATTCAAAATAACAGATGGTAGAATGATAGATAGCTGGATGGATAGAGTATGCAAAAAGTATATTAGTATATTTCTAACACCCTAATGAATTACCAAACTTTTGAAAAATGCTGATTCACATTTCATGTGAACAGAAACATAACAAAAATTATATACTGAATGTAGTATCAGTGTTAAATAAACTTTGCACTTTGCACTAACCTTGAACTTTGGCTGTCTTAACACGTCCAAACAGAGTATACTATTAAAATTTCATTTACTAAACAAAATTGACCAACTGTATCATAACTCTTCTGTAAATTATAGTACAGTGGTTTTAATTTTGTAGAGTTGCAATAGAACAATGTAAATAATCTTGTTTCATCTGGTTTAGTGTTATATAGTTTATGCATCAGTATCTTTTACTAGACTATAAACCTCTTGATCTTAGACTTTCTTATAAACTTCCCAAGTCTTGTACATAACATACATGAATATATATTTATCAAATTTAATTATAAAAATTGAAAGAGAAAATATATTGGAAACAAATGAAAAAAATCAATTTGTGGGTTCCTTGGGTTCTTCATGACAAATATAAAGCTACTATTATGTCTTAATATAGCCATACAATGATTTCATTATTTCTGTCCATCACCAAAAAGCATTCATTTATAGAGCATTAAGCTTGTCTGAGTATTATGTTATAAAACTAGAGACATAGTATAGAAAATTGCTATGTCCTGCATTCCAGTAATATTCTTGTGGAAGAAAAAAGCAACCTGGTCACCAGAAAAAATAAAATCACAAATCTTTCTGGGAATAAAAAGAAGGAAAATTCTTTATATTAATACTTGTAAAAACATGAGTCAGTGCAGTTATAAGTTTACATATTCCAAATGTGTTTGTATGGAGAACAGATTGTTATATGGTAAAACCAGATTGTTATATAGTACAGAAGAAACACAGAGTTGGAAAAAGCAAATCTACCCATCATTATTTATCTATGTGATCTCTCACGTTCTTTGATCTCTCAGATTCAATCTCCTTTTGCATAGATGCTTAAATCACAGAGTTTTTATATGGAATAAATAGGATAATGTATATTCAACTCATGTGAGCTCTAAGCTAGAATACTCAGAAGCTATTATTATACCATGTTTATAAATCCCACACAAATACATAGATGTATAGTATTCATAGAGAATTAAAACATATCCATTGCAGGAGCATATGTGCATTCCACAAGTAGCACCATGTCCTAACAGATTGCTGTCACATTGCATTTGTATCTGTAAGCATTAGTGCCATTTTCACATACCTGTTAAGCAATCTTCTGTTATTACTTTGCAACACATCATTTATGTCTCTCTCTTTACCAACATAAGACCATTATCTTGCCATTCAGCAATGACGGATGATTCATCCAAGATTCCAAATGACACCTTCTTAATATAAGGGGGAAAAAACAAAACAAAACAAAAAGTTTTATGGGATATATTTTACATGTGCCTTAGATTTAGTTCTGGAGAAAAAGTCACAAAATACATTTGGTAGCACAAACCATCAGGAATTCATTAAATCCTTTCAAAGGGTAGAGGACAAGAGATCTTTGATTATCAAATCCTTGCAAATTTTAACACTAGATACTGCTCTACATGGAAAATCCAAAGTGGTACGAACTTGGCATAGGGGATGGAGGGGTCCATGGAGTGGAAAAAACTTCATAAATTTAGTCAAACAAAATAAATTCATAACCTGTTTTTCCAGTTGTGATCTGGGCAGGATTGGAATGCCAAAGAGGCAAAAAGGGTTTTTCTATAGCATCTGATAGTGGTGGTCTTAATTTCTGTCTCAAGTCAGGGATTTTCTTTGATTTCTAAATGTATACATGAATATTTTATTATCGATTATAGCTAATTTGAATACTTACTATGTACTAACCATTATATCATCTCATTTAATCATTAAAGCATTCCTATATAGCAAGTAGATGTGGCAAACAAGTCTTCGGTCACGTAGAGAATCATAGAAGACCGTGGATTTGATTCTAAGTGCATTTGAATCCAAAGCCTCAGCTCTTTAATTGCCGCTTTATTTGGTCTGTCAAGTCAAAATGAAAAGATTAAATCATACAAAGTCATGAAATCAACCAGCATATAAGTGTGCAATTATCAAATCCTCTTTATTGAAGAGGTTCTCAGTGCCTGTTAATGGCATTCCATTGTAAATATTGACCTAATAAATATTCTTAAAATCTGCAGATACAAAGTCATTGTCTATAAGGACATCTGTTTATGTAGGAAGACACAAAGGTGAAAAAATACAAGACAATCTGATACATGCAATGAAGGAAGCATATTCTGGTTACTATAGGAGCACAAACATGGCCTGACTGCCTGATGAAGGTAAGGAAAGACTTCCCTAAGAAAGTCAACACAGAAAAGAATTTTGAAGGGAAAATTTTCCAGAAATGTGGAATGGGAAGGGGAGGTTTGAAAGAAGGGAGAGCATTTAAGGCAGAAGGAAGAGCATGTCAAAAAAAAAAACATGGAAGTGTGAAAAATTAGGGTACATTTAAAAAGCAGAACATGAAGTTCCCTCAAAAGGGAATACATGGACATCGGATTTAAAAGATAGATGGAGCCAAACGATGGTCTTGTGTGTCATGCAAAGAATTCAGAATTTAGGTTTCAGGCAAGATGGAGCTATCAAAGGATTTTTATAGAGCAATGAATTGAATATACTTGCATTTGAGATAGATTATTTAGGTCTTAGTCTAAAAGTAGATTTAATGGGATTAAAGCTGCATACAGGGAGACAAGGTGACCAAAGTTCCCTAAACCAGACTAGGTTTTAAAAATGGATAAATACGAAGATGTCTGAGAGATCTAGAAATAAAAAGTCTTCTTATTTAATCTTATATTAGTTTTTTGAGCATATGAAGGACAATTTTTTCTAACCAATTACTGCCTTGGCACCCTGTTGTTGAGTTTATATTTCTAATGTCAACATGACAGTGATGGTTCCAGGTACAAACTCATATTCATGTTGTTCTTTTACCAATTAAGAAAATCTCTTTTGCTATTATAATTTGCAGTTGAAAAAATTTTTCATAAAATACTGCTTCAGTTTCTTAAGTTATTTAATAAAACAAGACAGATTTGATATCATAAGAACGTGGCAATACAGATACAATGTGTATTATTTTAATTATTGAGGAAAAATAAAAGAATAATGATGGATTTTTAAATAAAAGAATGATGGATTTTAAATGATGAATTTGTGCCAACTGAAAAACAATTCAGAAATAGTGTGAATATAAAACATATTTTAGTTTTTTTAAATGAGAAAAAGTGCTAAGAAAATTTGATTATTGTGTAGCATACAGTATTATAAGCATAAAAACTCTAGAAGCAATGTTGTAGCACCAAATATACATTTCGCTTTATCAATTGTATTAATACCAATTAGATTATCAGTAAATATACAATAAAAGAGCTATTCATCATATTTTCATAGCAATAAAGTGTGTGATACACCCATTAAATTGATAGATCCAACAAAATATTTGGTTAAAATGACATTTTTTTAAAAAGTACCTAAAATGATAATGATGTTAGAGACCATGATATAAATAATGGCTTATTACATTTTGAATCAGAAGAATTAACTGGAAAATAAATAAAACATGAAACTCGATGATACATTTTTAATAGTAAATTTGACTTTGGTACCTTGGTTGCAGTAGAAAAAAAAAGATCTGCAACACTAAATAATGATGTTTTGTCATCTTGAACACTATTGTTTTGCTATCTTGCTTGTATTTAATATCTAATTTTTTAATTTGAGGTTTAATTAGAAAGTACAAGCACAAGGAATTTATGCCTAGCGTTATATAATAAAAATAATTTTAGATAAACACTTGGAAATTTTTGTGTTTTTTTCCTACAAGAGGACATATATATTACTGAAGTTTAAGACACGATGGCCTGCATGAGGAATGGTGAGGATTTAAATTAAGACATTTAGGGAAGAATTGGGAGTGCTCTCGTTTTATTGGTTGGGAAATTAGGTGAACAAATTTATTCATTTATTCCAGCAATACATCTCTCATTGGCCACCCATAGTAGCAGCCATTATCTCCAATATGGAGGATACAAAAATAAAAGCCACAGTCCTGCCCTGGAGCAACATGGAAGTTCCACACTGAGAGTGATTGAAATGTGGAGTTCAGTCAATATTGCTCCAGATTTGTATTCCTGGGTTGCATTTGAAATCCCAAATTATTTGAAGCTCAAGAGAATATTTTCATCATTTCCCTCTAAATCAGTGAAAAAACTTACCAGTTGGTCACTATTGCCTTTATAACAGCTTTCAGGCAAGGTGATATAGGTACCAAGCCCTAACGCTTTCTCCAATCTTGAATCACCTGAGGAGGTACACATGTAGCCAAGTGCCAGTTAAGACAGTTCTCAGGAGACCTGCTTCTCTCCATCAAGGCCCTGCAGAAGGCACAGTTCCAGGGACAGCTCCAGCAGAAGGAGGAGCTGCTGTACCCTATCCTGGGGCCAATGTCTTGCCTGTCTTCCCTTTGTCCTCTGTCACTCACACCGAGATGCATATTACATATGCAGGAAAAATAGAAAGAATGACACTAAAATGTACACAGTGGCTATCTCTTAATGGTGGAATTAAAAGCAATTTTTAAATTAAAAAAGTATAGAGAAAAGTACAAGTACAGAAAATTACAGTTCTTTCTTATTCACCAAGCAAAAATGAGAATTCTACTCAGATAAATGGACACTTACCTAAAAATTGATCTAGAAGTGTACAAAGGACATCAAAAAATTTGTGGGAAAATGGAATTAAAAGATAAACATTAAAAATATAAACTTTATTTCTCAGCATAATGTCCATCGAAGTCAAGATAATTTTGTAAGCAATGAAAGAAGACATTTAGTCCATCCTTAAAGAACTGAGGGTCCTGGGAATTTAACTACGTCAATGCAGTCAATTTACATTATTAACCAAAGAAAAATGGGTGTCTTTTAAAGCTTTTTAAGATTAGGAAACAAACAGGAGTCAGAAGCAGCCAAATCAAGACTGTGGGTAGATACCTAAAAATTTCCCATTGAAATTTCACAAAAGTGCACTTGTTTGATGAGAGGAACAAGCAGGAATATTGTCGTGGTGGAAAAGGACTGTCTGGTGAAGCTTTCCCAGGTGTTTTTCTGCTAAAGCTTTGGCTAACTTTCTCAAAACACTCTCATAATAAGCAGATATTACTGGCTCCAGAAAGTCAACAAGCATTCCAAAAAACTATTCCCATGACCTTTGCTCTTGATTGGTTAGTTCATTTTTGCTTTCACTGGACCACTTCTACCTTTTAGTAGCCATTGCTTTGATTGTGCTTTGTCTCCAGAATTGTACTGGTAAAGCCATATTACTCCTCCTGTTACAATTCTTCAGAGAGATACTATAGGATCTTGATGCCACTTGTTTAAAATTTCCACTGAAATCTATGCTGATCTGAGTGCACTGGTTTTGGGACCCATTAAGTGAAAAACTTGCTACATTTTTTCAGTCAGAATTGTGTAAGCTGAATCAACTGAGATGCCTGTGGTGTTAGCTATTGTTTGTGCCGTTAATCACAGGTTCTCTTCAATATTTTCATTGCAAATTAATGTGGATGGTTTTCTGCCACAGGCCTCATCTTCAACATCCACTTGTCCCTTCTTAAAACAAGTTATCCATTTGTAAACTGCTGATTTCTTTGGGGCATTGTCCCCATAAACGTTTTGTAAAACACCAGTGATTTCACCATTCTTCCACACAAACTTTACCATAAATTTGATGTTTGTTCTTGCTTCAACTTTATCAGAATTCACATGGCTCTCATAGGGGCTCTTTTCCTTATCCTGATGTCTTATCATTCTTAGTGCCTCAAACTAGATCCTGTTGAGACATGTTATAACAAGTTAGTACAAGTTTATTTTGGTGCAAAGAAAATCTGAAATCCATGCACAACTTTTTTATTAAATAATAGTCCCAAATACATTTATCAAAGTATTTGGATAAGAACTCTTTGCCTTTTCATTTTACTAAATAATGTGTGCTTTGATAAGCATTTTTAATTATAAGAAAGGAAGAAAGAAGAAAGAGAGAAAAGAAGGAAAAGGAAAAAAGAGAGGGAGAAAAGGAAAAAAGAGGCAGGAATAAGGAAGGTCTGAGAAGGAGAAGAGAGATATGAGAGAGGCATAATGCAACATATCAGGAAAGGAAAGGTCTTAAATCTAGATAAGCAAGTCATAAAAGTGTAATAATACAAATCCCCATCTTCATCTTCAGATTGGCAAAAGAAAGATAAGCACAGTGACTGTGCTTCAGGTTATCATTTGAGACATTTTTTTGGAGCTCGTAGTTAGTCAATCTTATCCCGGTTCTTTCATTTATTACTTTCTCTTGACATTTCTGTTTTCAGTTTTTTAATGAGAAAAAATGGACATGAAAAGGAATCTAACTCACAGGAAGGATGTGAGGATTAAGAAAGCTAATGAACCTAAAGCACCACCACTACCTGGCATGCATATGATGGGTGCTAAATTTGTGTTTATTATTACCATTATGTTATTTATTGAGTGCTGACTGTGAACAAGATCACCATCCTGGTGACTGAGCTCAGCTAGGAAATTGGCAGCCAACGCTGCTCCCCTCTTGGGACGAGACACACTGCTTTGGAACCAACAGTGTGATGAAACATTTTAAAGGGTAGCTTCAGTTGAACTAATTACAACCCACACCCATCTGTGCCATTTGGTTCCTTGCCAAAATCTTACGTGCTATTGTATAGATACGGGCATATTTGTTTATAGATTTGCTCTAAAGTTCCCAGGGACTTATTTGAAGAGTAACTGCATCAGAATCTCCTGGGGAATTTCTGAAAAATATAAATTCCTAGGTTCCATCCCCACTGAATATAGATCTTAGATCTTTGAAGACTGCACAAAAATGCCATTCGTGTGCACATTATTCATCCTAAGACGTAGAATGCAGCATAATGGAAATCATTCCAATTTCCATGCTAAAGAATATCCAAAACAGACATTAACGGTATTTAATTGGAAAGGAAATGATTCTGTACCATTCTGTGATTCACAGGGCACTGCCTGGCTCAGGCATCAGGAAGCAGCAGCTTTTAGTGAAAGCTCTACAGGCAGATATACGGGGTTGAACTCTGGCCCCTCAACCCAGCAGCTGTGCAAATTGCGCAAGTTACTTAACCTCTCCGTGCCTCTGACTTTTCATATGTAAGAGAAGTATTATATTCAGATTTTATCTCATTGGTTGTTATAAAATTAAGTATAATAGATGTAAAATACCCGAAACACTACCTAGTACATAGACTATATACAATAAATATTGATTATTATTGCTAATATCAGATGTTATTAATTTAATCTAAGTCCACAACATATAATCAGTGAGTGCTTGAGTACTAAAGTATCTCCCCTTATTCTATTTATATTTTCTGTAATTCATTAAATCAGAAGTCTTTCTTTTGCAGCTATCCCTGAAAGTAAGCTTTCAAATAAAAAAGTGAATGAGGAAAATAACATTCCAGTAGCTCAGGAATAAATCTTCCTGAGGTCATGAATATTCTTTTTAATTTGGCATGTTTTAGTGCAACATGAGGAGAGAGAATTGCTTAGCAAATACTGAGCATTTATTACAGTCTATTTTAAACAATTCAAAGAAGAACACAAGAGAAATGTATAGAGGTGAAGGCAGATGTAAAATTTGGAGGAAATGAAAAAAAATCAATAAATCATCCTTTAGAGTTAATTCCATTTTTCTCCATGTAGACTTGTATTAAAAACAAGTAAATAAATACACATTTGCAAGAAGTATATATGCATAAAGTCTTACTCATCCCTTCCTCGTAGACTCCCAAGAATTCACAGATACTCTTTGTAAACATAGAAAATTCAAAAATTAGTGTCTAAGTTAACTAAACTGACTCAGAAATCTGGGGTTACTTTTATGACATTATACTCTGTGCGAAATGCTCCTTCACAAATGCCCTCTATACTTTGGGCCTATAAATTATTAATGTGTGTTATGGTTGTTAGGGGCAATATATTGAAATTTATCCAAATTCCAAAATCCCAAATAAAAGTAAATGGTTAAAAATGAAAGAGAGAAGGAAGGAGACAATTATATTGGTTTAGTGAGAGTTGAAGCATTTCTACTACTCCATCAGCATTGATTTTAAAGATCTGAATGACAGACTGATGAATAATTCAGATTTCATTTATTAGTCCACTGACCCTACACATGGCTTCATAAAAATGAAAATAATGTTATTCTCCTGCTTCAACTTCCATAGAATGAAATATGAGTATGTAGCTGGGTAGAATTTCTTGATGTAGTTTGCTCCAGTACATTGTATACACATATATTTGCATGTCATACATTTAAAAGAAATGTTGAGATGCAAAAAATTTTCAATAACATGTATAAAGGAGATCATTTTGCCCCCTACTGGCCAGTGACTTCGGTCTGCAAAAAAACAATGCTGATGATCACGTAACTTGTTACCTGGCAACTAGCAACTAGACAATGTAACAATACAATTCTATGTCCTCATCTAGAATTAACACAAGGGGAATTGTCACCAATATATCTGCAGGGCTACATCCTAGAAGATTATCAGATTTTTCCTATGCTCCCCCATCTCTGTTCTAAGAATCTAAACCCATTACACTAAATTTTCTAGCTTAGGAATTATAGTAGTTGGTAGTACTAATCAAGACAAATATACCAGGAAAAGGAACATATGTTTAAGGTTTAAATAGATTAAATCTGATCATTCTGAACAGGTTAAGTTTGAGACATCTTTGGGCTACCAATGAGGAGTCGATTACGGAGTCAAATTTTCTGTTATAAGGGAGGAAAATTATTAACTGTTTATATTGTTCTCACCATTCATTTGAAAGTAATTTATCTCTAGTAATATTAGGTGATCTTTTATTACCTTTATTGGTAGGTACTGCCTCACCATCCTCTTTAGGTTAACTCTACTTAGCCAATGTTCAGTAAGTGTTTTCCATCCAATTATATATCAGAATATTAAAATTATAGTTGTGTTCCTGTGACAATCAGTGCTAGATACTGAACACATTTGTAATACAGTCCTATTTTGTAGACTGTATTACTTTGAAAGACTTTCAAATCTAAGTGCATGAAAAAACATGTATGAGACTTGTTATAGGAGACTTCTCAAAATAAGTCTATGCTTTGTATGGAACTAGAGAAGACCACATATAGCCAAAGCAACCTTAAGCAAAAAGAACAAATTGGGAGGCATCAATTTACCAGACTTCGAGCTATCCTACAAGGCTATACAAACCAAAAAAATATGGTACTGGCACAAGAATAGAGACATAGACCACTGGAACAGGCCCAAGAACCCAGACATAAAACCATCCTCATATAGCGACCTGATCTTTGACAAATCAGAGAAAAACATACACTGTGGAAAAGAACCCCTATTCAATAAATGATGCAGGGAAAATTGGATAGCCACATTTAGAAAACTGAAACAGGATCCACACCTCTCACAAAAATCAACTCATGATGGATGACAGACTTAAACCTTAGACATGAAACCATAAGAATTCTAGAAGAAAATGTTTGAAAAACTCTTATAGATATTGGCCTAGGCAAAGAATTTATGAAGAAGACCCCAAAGGCAATCACAGCAACAGTAAATTAATGGGACTTGATCAAATTTAAAAGCTTTTGCACAGCCAAAGAAACTATCACTAGAGCGAACAGACAATCTATAGAATGGGAAAAAATATTTGCATGCTATACATCCAACAAAGGGCTAATAACTATAATCTATATAGAACTCAGGAAAATCAACAAGAAAAAAAATCAAACAATCCTATTAAAAGTGAGCAAAAAATATGAACAGAAACTTTTCAAAAGAAGATAGACTTATAGCCAAGAAACATATGAAAAAATGCTCAACATCTCTAATAATCAGGGAAATGCAAACCAAAACCACAATGAGATATCACTTAACTCCAGTGAGAATGGTTTTTATCAAAAAGTCCCAAAACAACAAATGCTGGCATGGATGCAGAGAGATAGGAACACTGGTACATTGCTGGTGGGACTGCAAACTAGTACAACCTCTATGGAAAATAATATGGAGATACCTCAAAGAACTGAAAGCAGAACTACCATTTGATCCAGCAATCTCATTACTGGCCATTTACCCAGAGGAAAAAAAAATACATTCTATAATAAAGACATCTACACTCAAATGTTATAGCAGCACAGTTCACAATTGCAAAGATGTGTAAACAAGCCAAGTGTCCATCAATACATGAGTGGATTAATAAAATGTGGTATATGGATACCATGGAGTTCTACTCAGCCACAAAAATCAATGGTGGTATAACACCTCTTATATTATCCTAGTTGGAGCTAGAGCCCATTCTACTAAGTGAAGTATCACAAGAACGGAAAAACAAGCATCATATGTACTCACTATCAAATTGGTACTAATTGATCAACACTCACGTGCACATATGGAAGTAAAATTCATCGAGTGTCAGGCAGGTGGGACGGGGTAGGAGAGCATGGGTATATTTACACCTAATGGGTACGGTGTTCACTGTCTGTGGGATGGGCACACTTGTAGCTCTGACTCCGGCAATGCAAAGGAAATATATGTAACCTAAACATTTGTACCCCTATAATATTCTAAAATAAAAAAAAGAGAATTCTCACCTTCATTATAAGTATAAAAGGGCCAGGAACAGAAATTATAAAAGAATTATGCATGGTGCCTTTTTTGGACAGGGTGGAACTCTGATCTCCACTGACCCCCACTGGATGAGAGTGGTGTTGCCTTACAACTTAAATAGAAAGTTTAATACGTATCTTCTACAGTTTTAGAAACCAATGAACTATTGTATTAATTAGGAAGCTGGCCTAATGAGCTAATGAGAGCAGACTAGAGAGCTGTGACTTATAAGTAACTCCACTCCCAGAATTTGTTGAAACCAAGGATCCACAAATGCTTCCTGTGGGTTAGACATGATCTATACACACAGCAAAGAGAAAGCTGGCGATGGGCTTGTCATGTCCCATACACAGGACACTTGAAGGTGAACACAGACATCAGAAGAGGAGTGTTATGGGAATTTCCAGATTCCCAGGGGCTAAGGAAGGAGTAAGCAAGAAGCTGAAGATGATTTTGCCATCCTCAAAAGAGCACTGCAAGTGAGAATTCTCACAAAATAAAGAATGCACCTGTAGGAGATGCCCAAACCAAAAGGTTCCACCAAAATTAGATGGCCACAACTCTACTAGTCAAATAACAAAGTCTAGCTTTCTTTAGTTCATCATTTTCCCATCTTTGACCCCGCAGAATCCATAAATCTCGATTCATAAGATGAGAGGTAGAATGGCAAACTCAAGGAAGCTTATCTGGTAATTTTTGCCAATGGCAGGCTTTCCATTTATAATAGGCCCAAGATAGGAGAGAAAACGGAAAGCCTCAATCTTACATTACATTTGGAGTTTACATTTCATCCTGGTAGAGAACATTATAATTAGGGAATTGGGACTTTGTTCTGCAACTTAAAGTTACTGTATTCCTTTGTAAGTCCTAAAAGTGCCCAAATTTTCATTCAAGGTCAAGAGCAAAACTACCCCCAGTGAGCAGATGTAAAGGAACTATGGAAACCACATACATTGCTTTAGGACTATATCCCAAGAGTAGTGCTTGTGCAATGCCCCAGTTACTATGACAACCTCCTAACATGGTCAGAAGTCAAAGAACTCTTGAGTGATCTAGCCCATAGCCCACTTTACTCTGTATCTTCTGTGCTGGCTTTCCTGATTCACCTATCCTTTGCCCATATACATCAAAAATGATACAAGATGAGCATTTTATGAGTGTCCTTTCCATTTTTGTCAGTTCTAACTCTGAAAACTAAAATATGCATTAGTGAATTTAAATATACTTCCCCGAACCTTCGATCATGTTGCCCTATTTCTGCCTTTTCTAGTTACACAGAATAAATTAAGTGCCTCTTTCCTATGATAGCTCCTAGGGGGTCTCAAAAAGAGACTATTAGCCATAGACTATTTTCCTAGCCTGCTATTTCTCCGCACCAAACAACTCCAGTTTCATCTGCTCCTGCACAGTTCTTTACACCATTTCCTCAAAGTGTCTACATGTAAGGGAGTATTCCACCTCTCACTAGGAAGTATGAGCATACTTACTCTGCAACTATGAATTATAATGAACATTCTCATAAGAAGATATTGATGTATTTTCCAAATATAAACTTTTTGATAAAGTGGTAGATTTTCAGAGTTGGTAATCACATATTTGACTTAATTCTGAGACCTCACTGCTATTCCCTCTTTACTCATGTGTCTGTGTGGAGGGGCTTCCTAGAGTAATACTCCTAGCCTCTTGCCCATCCCTTACTTATGCATCCCCAGGGCATGTGACTTCCAAGTCCATGAGTGACAGCCATTGCTTCCAGTTTTTATAACAATAATCTATTAATAGGTCATAAGAGATTGGGGATTAACTCTCTCCCCTCTCTGTCCAATCCCAAGAAGAGACAATGATTTGTATAGACCAAAATTTTCCCTGGGGTAACCTGTCCCAAGAAGAGACAGCAATGGGGCAGAGGGTGGGAGAGGGTAAGCAAAAAGAAGTTGGATCCTGGAAATGGCATTTTCAGTCATTTTCTAAGACATATTCTCCAAACAGTTTTATCTTCACTAACGATACTTTTATTACTGTCTCAGTTGGTGGTGAAGAAAGAATGGATGTAATTTATGCCCTCAAATATCAGTTTTAGTCCTCTGATTTAGTATCTATGGGGAGAAAAAAGCCAATGTATTTATTTGAAGAGTGCTTAAGGACTCAGACTTCAGTAAACTTGGTTATATGGGACTTTGACATTGAATGTCCATAGAAGCTAATAACAGCTAGAATTTGTAAGCTGGGTTTATTTTTAATGGGGTGGGGTGGTTGGAAAATTCAAGTTACTAAGGCATTAGTGTGTGTTGCGCGGGAACTGACCTTGAAATATACCAGTGCAGCTTTTATCTAAACAGGCACAGCTCAGGCAAAGATTTAATTACAGAGAAACGAAAAGTTTTTGTGCAAACAGGTTTTTTAAGCATTAAGGAAGAACAATTTTTTATTCTTTTTTTTGTTTCTCCATGTGATTTGCAAACAAGGAGGCCAAGACTACAAAGGCAGTTAAGATCTTCATGTACCATAGAGCATTGGTATGACTCTCGCTTCAAACTGTTAGTTTCAGACGTAGCTACAGAACACTATATCCACTGTCCCAAAGTCCCTCCTGCTGAGACAAAGGAGAATAAGAAATTGGCAAAAGTGAATTTTAGAGTTTAATTTCCTTGGTCTTTGAATGCAAAATTTCAAGAAAAAATTGATTTGAGACTTTAAAGGCTTGGACTGCAATTTCTAAAGACTTAATCTTGCAACTTATTGTGTGAACTTCAATTTCTCTCTGGAAAATTCATAGTAAGAATGAAATTATATGAAAATTTTGAGCACCTCTAAATTGTGAGCTTTTAAATCATTGATATAATTAATAATGTCATAAACTCATTATAAAAACTATGTTGAGCTATACTGGACTACTTGTCTGGGAATTTTGCAATGATAATTGAAGAGGGAGAGAATTTTCATCCCTGAATATAGTGAAGCCTGGATAAGATTTAATCAATATGCTGTTCTAACTTATTTCTGAGAATTCTGGAATCAAAATTTGCACCAACAACCAGCAGTCTGAGGAGGATTCACAAGGGAACAACTGTTAGCATTAGAAGACACACCTCATGCAAATGGAAGCAGGCCTTGCACAGGATTAATATTTCAGACAAATGAATTAAGAGAACCAAAAGCTAAGAATGTTGTGGGAATGGCTCAGGGGAGGATCATTTAGCCACCATTCCTTAAGTTTCCATGTGGAGTTACCTTGCTGAAACAGTACTCCTGGACCACTTTTTAACTTCTTTCTTGTTCTTTCACACCAGAGTAAGGAACCTGGTTGGTGAAAGATAACCCTTCGTGCACTTTTCTGAGTTCCTAGGATCTAATCTACTAAGAGGCAAAAATGTCAATAATTTGGTCTCTCTTATTTCCTCTCTGCCTGTGACCGAGAAAGTGACACTGGATAAATGTATCTGCTCTGCAAAATCAAAACTTCTTTCAGATAGGCTGTTTCTATACCTATAGTGGGAAGAGACAAGAAGAAAGGATAGATAATATCATTTGATCCTAACACCTGAGCCACATTCTCCAAAATGGGATGATATAAATATGCCCTCCAAAATGAAGGCAAAATAAACAAACAAATTAAGAAAATGTGTCCTCAGAGGACATATAGTAAAAGAATTCATAAAGGTAGTTCTTCAGACAGCAGAAAAATGATCTTTAGAGGGAAACATGGAAATTCAGAAAATAACAAGTAATAGAAATGTTAACTACACAGAATAAATCAAATAAATCGACTCTACGAAAAGTACTATAATATCCTTAATATCTATAATTAAAATACATGACAAAACAAATGTGGTAAATGAAGTTAAAGAGTGTCAAAGGAAGTGGTCAAAGTAATTATTTTCTTTAGTCTATAATAAGCCAGGATACATTTTTAATTGCCAGATTAACCAATAAAGTAATAGGAAAAAAAAAAAAAACAAAAAATTTCTAATAAGTTGGTCAGGAAGGTTGATAAAAATATTTAAATATCAAATAAAGAAGAACAAAAAAAAGGAAACATAAAACAGGTATGCTAAATAGAAACAAATAGTAAGATGGTAGGAATAATAAATATATATAAAAGACAAAATATTCAAGTAAAAGTGTTATTGTTATATTGGATAAAAGATAAAAGAGCAAAACTTATTATATGCTGCTTATAAGAAAACTACCTTAAATATATAGATGGTTAAAAGTTGAAATTAAAAAGATGGGAAAAAAGTACCATATAATATTCAATAAATAATAAGCTTCTGAAGGTACAGCAGTATCAAAAATATATTTGAGGCAATAAATGAGGTAAAGAAAGACATTTCTCAAGGACAAAGAGGTATGGTAGACCAGTAAAATATCATAATCCTAATTATATGTATATCAAATAATATACCTGTAAATTACATATAAAGCTAAATTTAACAAAACGAAAAAGAAAAATACACAAATTCATAATTATAGATTTTAACAAACTTCTCTAAATCACTGATAGAATGAGTTATCAAAAATCAGTAAAAAATAAAAATAGAAAACTTGATCATTATTAACAACAAATACAACCTATAGAACTCGTACCCAACAATAATAAACACACATTCTTTTCAGGTGCCTATGAAATATTTACTAAAATTGACCCTACTCTCTGTCATAAAGCAATTCCCAGCAAATTTCAAAGGCTTGACTTCATTCAGGGTGTTTTCTAATCATAGCTGAAGCAAGCTTAAAAATAATAACTAAAAGGTAACTAGAAATTCCCAAAAGCAATTCACTGACTTCTAGGTAGATAAAAAAAAGTGACAATGAAAATTGGTAAATATTTTTAACGGATGATGAAAATATGAACATATCAAAGCTTGTGGGATGTAGCTAAAGAATGCTTGGGTGGATTTCTTTAGCTTCGAATGCATACATTGGGGAAAAAAACAACTAAAAAATCAATGATCTAAGCTTCCATATCAAGAAGCTAGAAAAAATACATGTAAACAAATCCAAATAAAGTAAAACAAATAAGAAAGGATAAGAAATCAATGAAATTGAAAACAAAATAAACAAAAATCAACAAAGCCAAAAAATGTGTTTTTGAAAAGATTGATAAAGTTAATAAACAATCTAGCCAAGGTGATCAAGAAAAAAAGAGGGAAAACATGAATGTCAAATATCAGGAATGAAAAAGTTGACCTCACTATAGAAGCTAGAGAAATTAAAAAGATAAGTGGATATTATAAAAAGTATCAATGTCAATAAATTTGACAATAGATATACAGTAAATTTATTGGTAAACTGATAATAGAGAAAATAGAAAATCTGAAAGTCCTAGCTATCATAAAGAAATTGAACAGGTTTAACAAATAATAATATTTCCTCAAAGAAAAAAAATCCCATTCCTGATTGCTTTGATGTTAAATTTATATACATATATATATATATTCAATTTTAGACAAAGCCTTTAAGACAATAAAACTTGTTTTATGAAGATACACAAATGTTGACCAAATCATCTGATGAAGGCACTACAAGAAAGTCAAAATAAAGACTAATCTCCTTCATAAAAATAGAGAGAAAAATAAAATATTAGCATTTGGCATTTAATGACATAGTAAAAAACGTAATGTGTTCATTATGGCCAAGTGTGGTTTATTCTAGTAATGCAAAAATCTTTTAGCACTCAAAAAATCAATGCAATTCAAAACAGTAAGAGGAAAAAAAAAAAGGAGGAAAATGATTACACCAGCAGATGCAGAAAAGCACTTGATAAAATTCAATACTTCTTTGTGATAATGAAAAACTTCTTATCAAATTAAGAACAGAAGAAAACTGAGATACGGCAAGATGGTGGACTAGACATTGGCCTAGGCAAAAAAATTATGACTAAGACCCCTAAAGCAAACACACCAACAACAAAAATAATGGAATTTAATTAAATTAAAAAGCCAAGGAAATAATCAACAGAGTAAATAGACAACCTACAAAATGGGAGAAAATATTCACAAACTATGGATCTGATAAAGAGCTAATATTCAAGGTCGTGCGCGGTGGCTCACGCCTGTAATCCTAGTTCTCTGGGAGGCCGAGGAGGGCGGATTGTTTGAGCTCAGGAGTTCGAAACCAGCCTGAGCAAGAGCGAGACCCCGTCTCTACTAAAAATAGAAAGAAATTAATTGGACAACTAAAAATATATAGAAAAAATTAGCCAGGCATGGTGGCACATGCCTGTAGTCC
>CAUYSK010031438.1:0-29628 GCA_963575035.1 Avahi laniger
GCACAGTGAATTTCTCAAGGTCACACAGCTGACTCTCAGTGTGGTGCTCTTTCCAAAAGAAAGGAAGGCTCATTTCAATCAGGTGTCAATTTTTCTCCATGTCACTTTCTTTTCTCTGGCATTAGAAAGTATGTGTGTTCATAAAAGTATTCCTTCTGGCCCCTGCTCTGTTGGCCCTAGCTACTTAGAAGTCCTGGTTTCTGGGACTAACTCTGCCACTTACTTACAGTGGGGCCTTGGGTCAGCCCTTTCCCTCTATGTGCTTCCGTTTCCAGTCTGTGCTGCTAACCCAGGCTTCCAGGAGAGTCAACATAGGGAAAGCCCTCTGCTGGCCAGTCATGATGCAGATGAATGTGCAAAGGCCCTGTGGCATCCTCAGGCTAATAACTCCGCCCAGCCAGCTAGGCCCAGAAGTGCCATTAGGACCCTTGTGGAAACTCCTACAGCATCTCCCCAGGTTAGCCTAGCTGGGTGTTCCTACCATTATTTTTAACACCTGCCTTCAGATGTTGCAAAGAGGTGGTGTCAAGCATCAGCTGTAACTCTGTGTACAAAATGAGGCTCTGAGAGAGCCATGGTAGCTCCGTCCACACACCAGGGTGAAAGGGAAAAACAAGAAAAGTGCACAGACTGGAGCCACCGTTCCTCTTTTAAATATGTTACATCACATCGTCCCCAAGGATCGACTCTGTTCCTCCTTAAAGGACTTGCGAATCATTATTTTTTGTGCAAACTGTTACTCTGCAAATGAAGGAATCCCCATAGCAACCATTTTATGTCCTCGGAGCCTTAAAAAGGAAGTACAGTGAGAGTTCTCCGCACCTTGCTAGGATTTGAGGCCTCCTGTGTACATCAGAGACCAAGAAAGTGGCCTAATCTTCAGATCTCGGCTGAGGTAGAAGCTAAGAGGAGCGGCTTAAAGGCGATAACAACCAGGGGTGTCAGCGTCAGCGCCGAACCCCTGCTCCTCCTGGAGCAAGCACAGAGGGCTGGGCCACTTGGAGCTCTGCAGGCTGCAGCATCCACGCCATCTGTCTCCTCAGGAAGTGGCTGGGGCCCAGGCCTCCTCCTAGGCTGCCCTGGGGAGACCTCCCTCCCTTCTCTCTCCTCCTTTTTTGTCTTCCTTTTCTCCCTTGCGTCAGAAAGCATCCGCTTCCCTCCTCGACAGAGTACGGGCAAAGAACTGGAAAACCCGTGGGTCAGTGCTGGTCTCTAGCATTCATCTCGCAGGGAGGAAACCTGGCTGGGTGCCCGCCTTCCAGGCGAGCAGGAGTGCAGGGGGTGCTCTCGTCCCAGCAGTGGAGCGGTGCACGCGTGTGTGCGCATGTGGCCCCCCCCACCCCCCTCCAGGCTTCCCCCCTCTCACCGATTGAAGGGGCCACCACCTGCCACTGAGCCCATGCCAGCTGATTCCCTCCACCCCTGAGGACAGACCCTCACACACAGCCAGGTGTTCCAGTGGGGACCGGGTTTGCCCTCCTCCCCCGTGGGGACTCTGGGGAGGGTGGGAGGGAAGCAGGAGGAAGGGGAGGCACAACCACCCCGGGAAGGGGTAAGAAATCACTTCCCCCTCTACCTGTTAGCTCCCCGGACCACCCAGAGCTCGGGCAGCAGATCCCAGACGTTCTAGGTGTTTCCTTAGCGGAATGGCCGATCGTGCACACCCACGCACGCTGGACCAGGGCCACTGTCGGCAGCACGTCAGGGGCCCTGCTCCCCTCCAGGTTTGCTCTAAGTGCTGACTGTGTGTGCTTGGTCTTTGGCGTTTGTTCCTGGTGGCACACACAGTTCACTGCTCACCATCCTAAAGAAAAAGAAATTGAGAGACCTTCATTCCCCATCCATATTTTAAGAGGAAAGAAGTACACAAAGGTCTTCAAATGTGCTTCTCTTCTCCAGCTCCAAGATGACTGCTCTTGGTCCCCCAATTCTTCAATGTCCCTTCCCATTCACCATTATTTCTGGGAAAAAGACAAGTAAGACAAGTTCCTGTCCTCAAGTCCAAGCTATTGTTGCTGAGGAAGGAATCCTTGGGGGCGGGGCAGGGGGGGATGTCCATTAGGGTCCTGAGGAGAGGGGTGGTGTACGCCCACCTCCTGCCTCCCCTCTTTGCTAGGGCCTGCTTTATTTTCTGGAGTCAGTATCCATCTGGGCTGCTGTAACAAAAACATCATAGACTGGGTGGCTTATAAACAATAGAAATGTATTGCTCATGATTCTGGAGGCTGGGAAGTCCAAGATCAAGTTGTTGGTAGACGTGGTATCTGGTGAAGGTCCAATTTCTGGTTCATAGATGGCCTCTTCTCACTGCAACCTCACATGGCAGAAGGGATGGTGGATGTCTCTGGGCCTCATTTATAAGGGCACTAATCCCATTCATGAGGGCCCCACCCTCATGACCTACTCATCTCCCAAAGGCGTCACCTCCTTTGGTGTTAGGATTTTAACATATGAATCTCAGGGGGACACAAACATTCAGACAGTAGCAAATAACAAGGCTCTTCATCTTACTAAGGAACTTCCCTGGGTGAAGTTTGACCCTGGGTTATGGAATGAGGAGTTAGCTGTCCATACATGTCACCCATAATTCCATGGAAATGGGGCTCTTCCCTCAGGCTAAGCACAGCTCTCTCTAGCTCTGGTGGAGGACAGCTGCCCTCACCAGGCTGAACCTTATTTGAAGGCCTGCTCCTTGTCTCCACCTTCACCCCATGTGCCTTAGAAACCTTGGTGATTGACCTCCTGCCTGGCACAGAGTAGTTTCCCAACACTATGGGAGTGGAGCTCAGAAATGGGGAGCAGAGCTGGTCCCAGAGGCACCAAATCCTTGCCCTGCCCTCCCCACTTGGTCGTGAGCTTCCTTGTCCTGAACTTCCTCATCTGTAAAACAGGACTACCAATGCCCACCTCATGGGATTGCTGTGAGGATCACAGACCGTATACGTAAAACCAGAACAACACATGACAGGGTCCCGCTCGTAAAGGGTTTTCTAAAGAAGTCTGTAGGTCTGGAGCTGAAATTTCCAAGGAAGAGGTTCTTCAGTCAACAGACGTTTTTTGAGCACCTCTGTGCTAGGTGCTGGGGTGCCTAGGAGTGACCGGACACAAGGGCACAGCAACCAGGGGGCAGGGAGGGGGTGAAATGGGGAGACAGAACCTGGAGGGGCCAGATGAAGGGACCCCCTGTGGCCACTCAGCCAGCACCTGCCCAATCCTGGCACTAGGGAGTCACCGGTGGGCAGCACCTCCTCTGCCCTTAGGTGGCGATGGAATTGGAAGCAGACGGGCCCTGCGGAGATTGACCAATAGACTGAGCCCGGAAGACAGGGGTGCGGCCAGTGGATCCTGTGTCTGCCAGAATGGTGGCTTTGACTTAAAGCCAAGGAGGGTGGCTCTAACTCGGCTACCCAGGGAGATCGAAAAGGGAGCCCAGTCAGGGGCAAGAGTTCCCACACCCAGGCTGGGCCCAGGGATGGTTTCCTGTAGGAGTGACGGTGGGCGGCACCCCCAGGAATGGCTTGGTGTGGCCTGAACAAGTCAAGGTGGGGCTGAGGCCACCCTGGCATGTGCATGGTGACAGGAAAGGGAGGGACATGCTTGAAGTGCCACTTCAAGCCCAGGAAGGCTGGTAGGACTTTCAGGCGATATGTCCCAACCACACAGGGAGCATGGAAGGCTCTTCCTGCTTCCAGATGAGGTGAGGTTATTATGATTTTGATGATTAAGAACTTCCATGTTGATCCTAAGTTCCTTTCCCTTTTTTAATATACTTTATTTTTTTTATAGCAGTTTTAGGCTCACAGCGAAATTGAGCAGAAGATACAGAGATTCCCCACATACTCCCGCACACCTGGAGCCTCCCTCGTCACCAACATCCCCCACCTGACCGGCACATGTGTTGTGATCGAGGGACCTACACTGACACGTTGTCATCACCCAGAGTCCATGGTCACCCAGTTTACATTCCGGTTCACTCTTTGTTGTACAGTCCGTGGGTTTGGACAAATTTATATGTGTCCACATATCCTGGTAGTTTCAAAATATATGAAGAACATTTAAAAGTCAACAATAAGAAAACAAACAACCTGATTTAAAAATGGTCCAAAGACCTTAGCAGACACCTCACCAAAGAAGATTTACAGATGGCAGATAACATATAAAAAGCTGTACCACAGTACGTATGTCATCAGGAAACGCAAATGAAAACACCACCGCCTAATAGAATGGCCCAAGTCCGGAGCACTGACACCGCCAAATGCTGGCGGGGGTGTGGAGCAACAGGAACTCTGATTTGTCGCCGGTGGGAAGGCACAATGGTGCAGCTCCTCTGGAAGACAGCTTGGCTGCTTCTAACAAAACCAAACACATTCTTACCATACAATTTAGCAATCGCCTCCTTGACATTTGCCCAAAGGAGTTGAAAACTTACGTCCACACAAAAACCTGTCGCTTTATTCATAATTGCCAAAAGTTGGAAACAGTAAAGATGTCCCTTAGTTGGCGAGAGGCTAAATGGTGGTACATTCTGACAATAGAATATTACTCAGCACTAGCGAGAAACGAGCTACGAAGCCACGAGTGAAAGAAGCCAACCTCAAGGGCCCAGGGACTCTATGACATTCCGGAAAAGGCAGCATAAAGGATCAGCAGGTGGCAGTGGGGACTAGGTGGAGCACAGAGGATGTTTAGGACACTAAGTTTCTTTTTTAAAAGACGAAATGCTACAACCCAAATGTCCATCAGTGGATACATGGGTAAACCAAACGAAGTACGTCCATACCATGAAATACTACTCAGCCGCAAAAAAGAATGAATTACTGATACATGCTACAACATGGGTAAACCCCAAAACATTAGGCTAAGTGAAACAAGGCCAACACAAAAGGTCACATGTTGTGCGATTCCCTGTAATGAAATATTCAGAATGGGTAAATCCGTAGAGACGGAAAGCAGGTTAGTGTCTGCCAGGGCCTAGGGGAGGGGGCCGGGAGTGGCTGCTTAATGGCACAGCGATTCTATTTGGGGTGATGAAAAATATTTTGAAACGTGATACAGGTGGTAGTTGCACAACGTTGTGAATGTCCTAAATGCCACGGACTTGTACACTTTAAAACTTTAATTTTATGATTTTGTGTTATATGAGTTTCACCTCAATTTTTTTTAAAGTGTGCAGATTAAAAAAGCAAGGTGAAATTCCTCGATGGATGCTAGACGCACAGTCTAGGCGCCCTCAGGGAGGCAGGACTTACTCCCCCAGCTGCTGGGATCTACCCACAGACGGCCTCGGCTGTCAGCCTCCTACGGGGTACCTGCCCAGGTCACCCCCTTCCCCCAGGTGGCCATACCCAATGCCTGGCTTCCGTGCAGCTCTGAGGGGTCGTCCTGGCTTCACAGCGCCCGGAAGGCCCACTGCGCCCTTGCTGAGACAGAGACCGCACCGCAGCTCAACGTCTCCCCCTTCGCACGTCTGCCGCCTCCCTCCCCTTCCCTCCCCTGAGGTGGATCCCAGAAATGTCCCTAACGAACCTCTTTCTTGCTAACCCATGCTAACCTCCCTGTCTGAGTTGGTTTGGGAGGGGGGTATGGGGGGACCCACTGCAACAGAAGCCTGAACATGGAAGCTTCAGGCGCACATGCGCAGCAGGGCGACCGTAGCCTTGACTGCTTAGGGACCCGAGGCCAGAGTGCACTCCTTCTCCTTGTCCTGGCATAGGACAGATGTGAGGGTCCCGGGTGCCTCTGGTGTTTCTGTTTTTATCATCCGAGGAGCAGGTTTGCAGGGCGGGCCCTGTGGTGGCATTTTGATTTCGCAGTTGCTTTGCGATGCTGCCAGGACAGGGCCTCTGACTGGGGGGAGCTTTGCAAAGACATCCACCCAACCACTGTGATCCCCCAGTCACTCGTTTCCAAGGCTTTTAAAAATAGAAGTGTGAAAACCATTTAATTGCCAAGAAGCTGTAAGGTTCTGGCTTCTGTGGCCACGGCCAAGTTGGAAATGCAGACTCGGAGATGCAGGAGGAAAACAAGCCCCTGTTTTCCCCCTGGCCTGTGACTCAGACGCAGCAGACACGCTCGGTGAACGTCATCTTGTGCCAGGCCAGGAGTCATGTGTGGGGCAGCGGTCACTGGACGGCCAGTGTAACAGAGGCCACTGTTTGTACCGTAATTAAAAGGGCTGTGGGGACTTCTAGAACAGCCTTCCTTTCCACATGGCTTCCCATAGGGCCGGAGGCTGCAGGTAGCCAGCCCGGGGGGACTATTTCCCAGGAAATGGAGGCAGGCCCCGGGAACTCAGGCAAGGAATGAAGTCACGGCCTCAGCATTGCTGCCGTCTTATCTCCAAAAAGAAAACATCAGAACCGCCTGTTTCTGCAGATTCAAACAAGTTTCTTTAAAAAGCATTTTAAGAGCATGGGGTAAAGAAGGATAACATGTCTAGAATTTTCTTAAATGCAGCAAACTGAAATGTATGCTATTTTGCAGAATCGGGTTTGATGTTTACTTTGGTAATGATGAGGGCAGAGTCAGCTGAGCAAATAACTGGTGATGGAAACAAGACGTCCCCTGCGGGAGAAGGAACACGCCTTCCCCAAACAATAAAAGTCTTTCCTTTCCATATAGCAACTGATCAGCTAATGATAAACTATTTTTGTGTCTTCATTAAAGATCCTGAAGGAGTTTTCCTGCTCGAAACTTATCCTGCCCTTGCCTCTACATGTGCTTAAAACAGTAAACCTGTTTAGTTTAAAAGATGTCATTCAGATTTCATTTTACTAATTCGCCGAGGCTGCCCCCACTTAGGTGAGATAGTAGTTGATAAAATACTACATCAGTTATTTAAAATTGTAATATATTGATGATCCGGAAACAATATAAACAATGCTGTATTAGATAAGGGGTTGGGTGGATTTCGTTGATGAAGTGAATGCCAATACCGGCTGGTGTCAACTCACCCACGGGGGCCACAGTGACCACACAGAACAGCTAGGACACTGCAGGTACAGAAGGGTCTCCAGGAAGAACCGCGGGGGTGGGGGTTCCCAGCTGAGCCCTAACCTGGATTCTGGGCCTCACTATGGCGATGAATTTGCCCACCTGCAGCCTCCAGGACGCGATGGCACTTGCTGTGCTGTGTGGGGAAGAAAGGACGCAGTAGAAAGTGTTTTGGGTGACGGTGCCTGGGAGCAGAGGTGCAAGGGCTGAGGAGTGGAGAGAGCAGGGCAGGGCCTATTCCCCAACCTGGCCCCAGGAACTGAGGCTGTCACCTGCAGAGAACAGCCTGGTGGCTATTTTCACAAGCGTCTCTGTGGCAGAGAGCAGAAATCAAGGGTCCGCAGACACGGAGTGGGAAGGGGAGCCTCCCCGTGTGTGGAGCGCAGTGCGGCACTGAGGGGTAGGCACCGGCACCACTTGGCCGAAGGGGCACAGGCCTCAAGGCAGTGCCTGGAAGAGGCCATGGCATGCGGGGACAGCACTCCACGTGCTTCATCATCGACACCAGACATCACCCTGGCGCTCTAGTGGGGAAGGGAGGACAGTTAGCGGGCCCAGCGAGAAGAGCCTGGGAGACGTTTCTGGGGAGCCTGTGTGGTCCTGCGTGGTGCAGAGTGAGATGGGTGACATGAGGGGATCGATGCTAACGTAACTCCGGGGCTAGGAATTTGACTGAATCGTCCCGGCTTTGGTGGGGAACAGCGGAACCTCAGTGTGCCCGGGGCGGCGGGACCGGGGAGGCACGACAGGTGCGAGTCTCATTCATCTCATTGAAAAGCAGCCTCGAGACTCACAACAGAAGTCCCCAGAAAGGCTTCCCATTTTTTCCAAGCACTTCCTGGGAAGAGGGCAGGACAAGAGAGAAGTGTGTGCTTCATGTTGTTAGCAAAGGCAAGCCAACAAACCAGCGTGTCTCACTCTGAGTTTAGAGTCTGCGTCCAGAGACGCAGGGGATATTGTTATTCTGTTATTCTCTAAACTTGGGGATATTGTTATTCTGCGCGAGTGGCTAACGGCAATCAGGACGGGATTTAGTGTTCCTCCAAAGCCAGCTCAGCATCTGGAGGCCTGAGCAGAGAGGTTTGCTTTGAAGGAGATGACACAGCTGCAATAATGTCTCTCTTGTTTCCCTCGTCTTCCACCCCCAGGAAAAATGTGGGCAGGGACTCGTGGTCTTAGGGTGTTAAGCGAGAGCCAGAAGGATCACTGCCAAGATGGATAAGATTGAAAAATGATCCTCCAGCTCTTTCTTATTTTACTAGCAGGAGAATTGATGGGCTCGGCACAGAGACCTGGAACGGAGCGAGGGAGAGCAGCGCCAGCCTGAATGATGCCAAGCAGCATTTTATCTTAAAAAAATATTTTTTTAAAATTTGCAGTTGGCTTTGGAATACAGGAAATAATTCTTCTTTGGAAAGATTAATCTTCCCCACTTTGTCCTCTTGAGCTTTTTGAATGAACTTGACTCCTTTGAGCAGGCACCAGGCAGATGGGCGGGGCACGAAAGTCACTGGACGTGGGGCTGTCATCATCTGGGGAGGCCCGTCGGAGGTCAGCTTCTTCCCAGGCATGTTCTACCTAAGGATTGGATAAGCGTAGACTGGGTTTGCACGAGATTCCCCTATCAAAAAGAATCCTCCAGGAGGTTCTTTATAAATTCAATTCATGAATTTAGAGCTGGAGCCATTGAATAATTACTGGAACAAAGTTCAGATGTTTTGACTTAAAGGTAGGCAATGTCTGGGTAGAGGCACCATGGCTTAGGTAGGCCTGGGGAAGGGGGTGCTGCTGGTCTCCACTGTAAACCTAGAGTAAAAAAAGTATCCACCCAGGGCGCTAAATCTTCCCCGTTGACGACAACTATTTTACAAGGGCTGACCAAGTAGACGCCCTCTATAGAGCCCCCTCTCCCCTGGGCAGGGTCTCCCCTCTCCTGGCCTCTGAGCTGTGTGGGCCTCAGAAGCGCTTTGCCTGTGAGCAGCCGTGGTCCCACCATTGTGGCCCGCAGCCCTCCCAGCTCTGCCTCACCTGTTACTTATCTGATTGTCACTTTACACAGGCTCACAGTCTGTAGTTTTGGCGACCATTTCTGTGCGTGGAGGTGGGGGTGGTGGTGGGTGTTGTGGGCTGATTTATTTGTGCTCCCCAAATTCACATGTTCAGTCCTAACCCCTTCACGATGCGACTGTATTTGAAGACAGGGTCTTTACAGAGGTGACTGAGGTGAACTGCAGTCGTGTGGTTGGCCCTAATCCAATATGACTGGCGTCCGTTTAAGAAGAGGAGATTAGAACACAGACAGACGAGGAGAGATGATCGTGTGAAGACACAGGGAGAAGACAGCCATTTACAAGCCAAGGAGAGGGACTTCAGAAGAAACCAACCCTGCAGACACCTTGATCTCAGATTTCTAGCCTCCGGGATTGTAAGAATCTACATTTCTGTTATTTAAGCCACTCAGTCTGTGGCACTTTGCTGTGGCAGCCCTGGCGAACTCTTACAGTAGAGGAGGTTGCTGGAACCCTTGAGAAGGCCAGGGCTGAGGACACATGGGGGGTCTGTAGGAAGAGGACATGAAGGTGTGGGGGCTGTGCCAAACGGAGCCCTGGGGGCAGACCTGGGGATGGGAGGAAGACCCCCCCACTGGAAAGCAAAGCAGAGCTCCCAGAGATATAAATCAACATGTCAGGGACAGAAGGGCCAACATAGGGGCATGTCCCCTGCCCTCTCCACCGCAAACATCCTGATATACTGTCCCTCCATTCCAGAGGGGGTCAAATCTATAACTGCCAGGAACATGAAGGAACAGCCAAAAGTACACAAGACCCATTTCGTAAGACGTGAAACACAAGCCACGGTTCTGTTTGTTCTCCGACAATGTAAACATCATACATTTTTATTGAGAGAAAATAAAAAGCAAAGAATTCACATGAGGCTCTCCAGGGAGCATCCCGTCCCTGCCATGGCCAGAAATCTGGCTTTCGCCGGCACTTCAGCTCTGCCTGCCAAGGGAGCGTCACGTCCCTCAGATGGCTGCCCAGGCAGATGGCCCCATCCAGGGCCACATTGGGACTTTTTCCATGACAATAATATTTAAAGTTGTATTTTATGACTGTTGGTATAAATATGAACATGTTACTATTGTATATTAAAACATTTTCTTCAACCTAAAAGTTAATTTCTTCCTTCTGATATTAAAGAAATGGAACCATTCCCAGGAGCGCCTAGGACGCTGTGAGCCTGGCGCTGCGCCTGCCGGGCCTGGGGGGAGCCACCCTGGTGTCCCTGGTCACGCGTGAGGGCCCCTGGAGCCCAGAGGCCACACAGGTTGGGGAGGCAATGGAACAACTGGGGTCCGCCTCAGCAAGCTCAGAGAACGGGTTCCAGCCCTTGGAAGATGGAAAACCAGACTTGGTACTTAGTGAGCAGGCAGAGAGTCACGCACAAGGGGACGAGGCCAGGACGCGGTCACAGGCTGTGGCTTGGTCCGCGGAGCAAGCAGGAACTGGAGAGAGCGCCCCCATGCTGCGCTCTTGACCTTCCGGCCTTAGGAGTTTTTGACTCTCCCTTGCTGAGGAGCAAGCCTGTCCCAGCTCCTGTCCCAGGGCCTCGGCAGGAAGGGGCAGTGCGCGTCCCAGCGCTGCGACCCCGCCACCGGCCTGAGGCGCGGACTCCGTTTCCTGCCCAACAGCCAACTGAGTGCCGGCCTGCCGACAACTGCGACGGCGACGTTCTTTTTTTCATGGATCATCTGTCATCCTTAAGTTTGCTGCCCACGCCCCAGAGCCGGAGCAGCCCCAGGCCCAGCCCTGCGCCCGCCCCGGCACCGCGGCTCCGCGGCAGGGGGCGCCCCGCACCGGCGCCCGGAGAGGCCGCTTCGGGGCGGGGAGGGGAGGGGACGGGGCTGGGAGGCCGGAGCCGCCCTGGACGCCAGGGCCGCGTCCAGCCCACGCAGTAGGTCTAGAGAGGGGCTACCTGGCAAGCACGAGTCCAGCTGGAAAAAGAACTCAGATGTTAAAGGAATGCATCGTCCTCACGCCCACCCCACCTCAGCAACGTCCCTTCCTGTCGTCTGGGCGCGTCCTCCGCAGCTCTGCCGCCCTCCAGCAACACCACACCGAGGCTGTCGGGTTTTGGGGCGCAAGTCCAGGCTGCCCTCTGCTCGGAAGGTTAGGAATCCGGAGAGCCCCTTGGGTCACTTGTCTTGGTCTGAAAATGAACATGGGGGAAAGGGAGGGACACCGCCCACCCTTCTCACCCTTCAGACGGAGCCTGAAGGGGCCGCCTCCCATCCCTCACCCCACGAGCCCACTCGGTGGTCTTATTTTTAATTAAAACAAGGGTGGCCCTTTCAGCAGCTGAGGACAAACACGAGAAGCGAGGGCCAGATGTCGAAGAGAAACAAAGGGAGCGTGTGCAGGAAGCAGAGAGCAGAGATAAGCAGAGCGAGCGTTGCAACAGCCCTGGCTGCGCGCACTGGAAGGCGCCCAGCAATGCCCGGCTCTTTGATGAGCACCGAGATAGCGGCGTTTGCTCCGGTAGGAGTCACCAAGTCGGGCCCGGTCAGGGACCGTGGGATGACGGGGAGAAGTTGAGGTCTGCGGCTCTCCTGAACCTAGTCCTCCTCTCTCCCCAACCTCTTCGCAATTTATGTAGATGGAAACGGAAGTCCCCGAGAAGTTAACTTGCTCGGGGTCACACAGAAAGTCGGCCTCCTCGCGAAAAAAATGTGGAATGCAAGACCCAAATAACCGGACCCCCAGTTCAGCGTTCTTTGTTTAGTTGCTCATTGAGCCGTTCAGTCAACCAACAGTTATTGGGGGCCTACGGTGTGTCAGGCTCTACTCTGACCCTGGTCTCCCAAGCGGTTTCTCAAGTGTTCGGTTCTTACCATCTGCCACCAAAATCCAACCCGTACACCATGTGTCAGCCAAGGTCCTCTGTGGCTCTCCTCTAGACCTGCTCCCCGTTAGCTTGCAAGGCTGTGCCTTTGATGGGCATTTCGCATTCTGTGCCCAGACTGCCTGCTCTCTGCAGGGCTCCCAGGAGGAGCCGTGGAACGCCAGCCGGGCCTCAAACAGGCCCTCTCAGGGCTGGGAGCCTTCTCTCCCCAGATCTGGGAGGACATAAACATGACAGCTGTGTAAAGGGCCTAGAGTTAAATGACTCCTGCAAATAGTTTGATGGGTCTTTGGATCATTCCTGGTCATAACATTTAGCCTTTGCTAAGTGCGTTCTACCCATCATATTACCAACCCTCTTGGCTGGGTACAAGTATTATCTGCATTTCACGAATAAGAAATGAGGCTTAAAAGGATTAAGTACAGTGAGGGACAAGAGATAAATCTTCCTTGCAGAAGAATTCCAAATAATAAACGTGACTGCTTCCCCTTCTAAGAGGTGGTACTTAATTCCTGTGTCCTGGAGTGTGGGCTGGACTTAGTGCCTGGCTTCTAATAAACAGAACATGGAAAGGGAAAATAGCTCTGCAGTGGAGACAGCTGGGAGACACCACCTGAACCACAGGATCAAGGTTGACGTCACTAGTGGTAAGTCACATAGGTGCCATGTACCCCCTCGCGTGACGTGAGAAGGAGGCCATTTCACCTCTGTGGCACTGTTCCCCAAAATCCATAAACTCAGTCTAATCATGAGTAAACACCACACAAACCCAAACTGAGGGACACTCTACAAAAGGCCTGCCCAGTACTCTTCCAAGTGTCCAAAGTCATGAGGAAGCAAGAAAACATGGAGAAATGCTCACAGAGAGGGATACATACTAAATGCAACCTGGTATCCCGAACCGAGAAAAGGCGTGCATGGAGGGAATGGTGACATCCGATAAAGTCCCTAGGGTAGTTAATAGAAATATACTAGTGTTAATTTCTTAGTTTTAATAAGTGTACCATGCTTACTGTCAAAGGGGAACTGGACTTCTCTAGACCCCGGTGTTGGCGGAAAGGGCAGAGTTCTCCCAGACAGCATGCCCTTCTCCAGGGAATCAACCAGCCGGGGTTTTACGGAGCGCCCCGCGCTCTCGCTGGGCAGGGAGAAGTGGTGCGCCCCGGGCAGCAGACGGGAAGAGTCTGATGTTGAAAGATTCCCTCATCTTGCCTTCTACAGGCCTTTCAGTTTCTGGATAATGTTGAGAATTGTTTAAAATTTTGAAAAATAAATCTTATTTATCTAGTTATTATAAATAATCTAATCTATTTAGTTAGTCCAAATAGCAAAATCCTTTATTCGATGATTGAGGAAACTTTACGGCCCCAATCCATATCCACCTCTAAATGGATCTGCTTGTCTAAGCCAGCTAAGAAGTGTTACTTCTGCCTTTCAGCAGCAACAAGGTCTGTGCCAACACTTCCTCCCAGCTTGGGTTCCTAATTTAGGTTTGGCATGGGGAGAGTTCAGTGGCAGGTTAGAATGCCAGGAGGCAGGGGAGCCGGAGACGGGACAGGGAGGGCACAGTCGGCAAGTTCCAGGGGGAGGCACCGACCCCTCCTCCTCGTTGCTCCAGAAAGGAGCGTGGCGGAGCGTGGGAGGATGCGACTCCCCCTCTGGGGCACGTGGGATCAGGACGCTGAGCAGGACACAGGTGAGCAGGGAACAGGGCCTGGAAGCAGTCCTGTCGAGGACCCCAAGGTGAAAACAAATATGCCCCACCGCGAAGGGTCACCTAGTTGCATGTTACTCTTCCCTTGCAGGGTTGATATCCTGTCTTGAAGTCATGCTGCAGGGACCTGGGGAGCCCTCCCCTGGGGTCCAGGGGTGGAGACTCAGGGCAGGATAAGAGGAATTTGGAGCATGGAGGGGGAGAGATGAGACTGCAACTTTAAACAGGGTGGTCCGGGGAGGCGCTCACCTATGTAGGTATCTTGGGGAACTGCGCTCCCGCAGAGGGAACGGCCAGTCCAAAGACTGCAGCGGAGTGAGGGGGAGGCTCCCAGAGGGGGAAGGACAGGTCCTGCTGGTCCGAGTGGTGACCTCTTCCTATCTCTGTGAGCACCCAGCACCCACATGTTTTAGGGAGGGAGGGAGCGCCATGAACTCAGCTCCACCTGGCAGGGACCTGGAGATACAGACCAAGATTTATTTTATCTTGTTACTTTAACTTTGTATTATGAACATTTTCTAATACATATGAAAGTAGGGGAGAATAATATAATAAACTTTCATGTATCTCCATCTAGCTTCAGTAATTATCAATATTCTGATTCTTATTTCATCTACCATGTACATTTTTTTGTCTAGAATATTTTAAAAATAAATGCCAGTATCACATCATTTTACCCATAAACACCTCAAAATATGAGATTGAAGTATAGAATCACTAAATTTAGGGGTTAAACAAACCTCAAAGGTCATCCTGTGTTGGAACAGGTCTGCCTTGGCCCGTAGGCCCTGCGGTGGGTGCCCAGCCCGGGAAGGCCGTGGAACCCACCAAGACGCTGTGATCAGCTCTCTGCCGGGGTCTTGGGAAAACACCCCCTGGGGTGCTGTCAAAGTTCATCCCGGGTCCTCTTGCTTCCTTTGTTCCAACTTCCCTGAGGTGCAACCACTTAATCTGTACTCCACACCCTTGTGATTTAAGGATTATCCTTCCCATATAAAAATAATTTCCCTCTCATTTCCACTTGACAAGCGAGGCAGTTTATGCTCAGAGGGGCGGAGTGGCCTGCTCGGGGTTGCCCAGTTAGTGGCGGGGGAGGCCTTCAGGGGCCTCGTTCAGTTCATCCAGAAGGGGCCGGTCTGTGGACTGCTTCCTTCCCAATGGGAGTCAGTGGAAGGCCGGCTCCCGTGTTTCTGCCGGTCGGCAGTAAATGTTGCTTTTGAAAAGTGGCTTTGGAGGAGGTTAAACCTGCATCTGAGAAGGTTTCAGGAAGTGTGGACATGACTGGGGACACTCCCCACCCCCGGCCCGGAGAGCGTGTCCTCAGCCTGCCCACGCCGGCCAGGCCTCGTTCCCCACGGTATCTCCTGCCTTTGATGTCGGATAAGCCCGATTCATCTCTTTCATATCACTACAAAGGGGCCTCCTAATTACTTTGTTTAGACAGCCTCTTCTCCAAATGTCAAACATTTGGTCTTCCCAGGCCCCCCAAGCACTTAACGTCATCTAGGTTGTTGCAAAATCCACTTTTCCCTCAACTGGTTGGCAGATTCTCCTCTCTCCGTTCCCAGCCTCCCTGGCAGATCCGGACACGTCACCCCACACGTTCTTCCCCCAGGCGGCTGCTCCGTGGACACGGCCCTTCTTCTGGAGGGAGGGAGGGAGCAGTGGGAGCACCTTGAGCGGTTCCCTCCACCTCAGCCCTACTGGGAGCCCCAGGAGAAGCCTCTGGGAAACTCAAGGATTCGGGGGTGGCCTGTCATGCCTGGGGGGGCCACCCTGCCCTTGGTGGTGGCAGGCCCAGCACGCAGGCCAGGTCATCTGCCAGCTAGTGGGGGAACAGACACTTCCTATTTCAGATCAGAAGCTGCCTTGAGTAGCTGCATCTCCCCGCGAACCACCTGCCAGGGACCTGCGGCTACAGCAGCTCTCCTCGTCCTGGAGTCCTCACTCCAGTCCCAGAGCACGTCCCCACTCCCGAACCGCGGCGGCCTGCCTCCCCTTCCTTAGGCGGAGACGTTGGCCCACATTTCTTCCTCCTGCCTCCCGGTCCCACACCCTTGGCCACCTGGTGCCGCAGCCCACCTGTGCTATGCTCCTCCACCGTCACCCGTCCTGCTGTCTCTCTCCGTGGTGGGGGCCGGGACCCGGCGGGACCGTGCAGCTTGGGTTGCTCTGCAGGCGTCCCTCCTGGGCCTGGCTGCTCCGGCTGAGCAGAAAACAGCTCCCCGCCCCCCAGGAAGGTTTCAGAAGGGGCTTCTCAGCCGAATCTTCCTTTCCTTCCCATTCCTTCCTTCCCTCCCGCCTCCTTTGCCCTCCCTCCTTTCCTTCCTGCTCTTTCAGCAACTCTTTCTCGTGAAAAACTTCCAAAAGTAAAGAGTAGAATGGACCCTCACGCCCTATCGCCCAGCTTTAACAACTATCAACTGTGTCCAGTCTTGTCCCTTCTAAATCCCTAACCCGGCCGGTGAGGTGCTTCACGCCTATAATCCTAGCACTCTGGGAGGCAGAGGCGGGAGGATCACTTGAAGCCAGGAGTTCAAGACCAGCCTGAGCAAGAGTGAGACCCCGTCTCTACTAAAAATAGAAAAATTAGCCAGTCGTGCTAATGTGTGCCTGTAGTCCCAGCTACTCGGGAGGCTGAGGCAGGAGGATCGCTTGAGCCCAGGAGTTTGAGGTTGCTGTGAGCGAGGATGACGCCACAGGACTCTAGCCCGGGTGGCAGAGTGAGACTCTGTCTCAAAAAAACAAAAAAAAAACCAACCAAAAAACAAACAAAAAGCCCTAACTCCACTCCCCACTTCCAACACCGGGTTATATTGAAGCGAACTGCAGACACGGCATCGTTCTATCTGCAAACACTTCGGCGTGTATCTCTAAAAGACAAGAATTTTTAGAAAACCATAACCATGACATCACATCTAAAAATATAAACAACAGTTTCTTAACAGCATCGAGTGTCCTGTCCGTGTTCAGATCTCCCCAGTGGTTTCACTGCGGCACTCTAGTCGGTGGTGTGTTTGGACCAGGACGTTGAGCAGAGACTTGAAGGGACCGATGGGTGGCACGTGGTGCTGGCGGTGGGGCAGCACCTTCTCCCCATCCTCTGGCACTCGTTCGGCCCACAGCAGACAACAGGGACCTCCAGTGTTTATTGCCCCTCCTGAACTCGTCATCAGCAAACCATTGGTCTTTAGTTGTTTCCTGGTCAGAAACGTCACCTCAGGCTCACGGGTGCATCAGTTCTCCCAGGCAGCCCTCCCGACCACTGGCCCCAGCCGTCGGCCCAAGCCAGGTGTCCTTGTTCTGCACCCGAGTCCACCGTCTTTCCCTGGTGACACTGTTCCCAACTCCCTACAATTCGTCTGTCTTCCTCCTGTGACTTATCTCAGCGATGGCAGGGGCAGCGTGTGTCTGACACGTAGGCCTATTAAATATGTGCTAGTGTTTAGAATAGAAAGGTTTGCAATTAGCCACTTTTTGATTTGCTGCTCCCTTAGTTTGCTTTCTTAGGTGGATTAGGAAGTGCCTGCTCTGTGCCGTGCATCTCTGTGTCCTCAGTTCATTGTCACCACCACCATGTAAGCTAGGATGAGTGTTAATTGTCCCCATTTCACGGCAGTGGAAACCGAAGCCCAGTGTGGTTAAGTTGATGGGCCAAAGCTCATAGCTGCTAAGTCATGGGTCCCTCCCTCCTGCTTCCCTTCCCCCCACTAGTGAAGAGCCATTTGTGCCATCTATCCTGGCCGGAAAGTTCTAGAAAATGTTAATAATAGAACAAGATGGCTCCTGCTTCCCTGCTGCAGGAGATTGTTCCTTTCACTTTTTCTACTCAAGTCTCGGGGCCACCACCCCTCCCCGTGCGACCTTTCTCCCCCGGCTCAATGGAGCTGCACTCTCCTCTGCTTGCATCCTTAGTCCCTGGTGGCCGGGGAGGCCTAGAGCAGGTCCTTCAACGCTTCCTGCTTAATTGTGCCTTCCCTGTGCATCATTAGGCAGAGAGCAGAGCAAACAAATGACAAGCACGTCTTCATCTGAGACCCGTGCAGGATGGCACCGGCACCGCGCTCACTGTTTGCGCTGATGGGGCTGCCCGGGGTTTGGACTAGGCGGGAAGCACTCAGGTGCTGGGACATGTTTGCCTGTTTCTGCCTCCGATTTCCTGCTCATGCCTCTCCGCCCCGGACAGAAGGTTGGTGGTTCTCAGGGAAGAATAGTTCCTTTGTGTTTTCTTTCCTTTCTTCCTGTGCCTAATTAGGAATTATACTTGGGAATCAAGCTCATTAATCTCTGCCGGTGCGGGGTGAGATCAAGCTTCTCACACTATCAGTGTTGATCAATAACTCACCGCTGAAAGATTCTGAAAAACAACCCCTGCTCTTTTCAGCGCAGGCTTTAATGAGGACGAGGCGGGACGGCCCGGGGGAGGCCTGGAACGAGTAGGCGCAGAATTCGGCTGGGAGGGAGGACGGAGATCCTCTGGTGAACCTCTACCCTACGCGTTGCCTGCTAGGTGTGAGGTGGCCCCACAAGACAGCATGTTCTACTCAAGGTCTTGGAGGTCAGGGGTTGGAGCTTCCTTACTGTGCTGCTTTGGAACATCACCCACCTTCTCTGAGCTGTGAGAGTGGTCATCGAGAATGCTTAGAAGAGGGAGAAAAACCATCATGGCAAATGGCTGGCTCGTATTTAAGGACTAGGTGATCCCTTTTTGAAGGGACTGATGAGTCCGATGAAGACCAACTGTCCAGGAGAAAAGACACAAGCTTGCAGGAGAGGGGGCTGCCGGAAGCAAGGGATATGAGAGAATGCCGAAAATCTCACAGGGCTGCAAGGGACAGGGGAAAGAAGGACCTCACCCTGGGAGCAGGGGAAAGGTGTTCTAGTTAGAGCTTCTAGAAAATTTGTGTTGTCTCGTGGGGTCCTCATGGCTTAGGCCAGCGTCTTAGTCTGTTTTCTGATGCTGTGACAGAATACCTGAGACTGGGTAATTTATAAAGAACAGATGTCTGCTCCTTACAGTTCTGGAGGCCGGGAAGTCCAGCATGGAAGGGCCGCATCTGGTGAGGGCCTTCGTGCTGCATCGTCCCGCGGCGCGAGGGCCAAAACAGAGCGAGCAGAGCCCTCCTGACCTATCGCCTCTTGTTACGCCCCACCTCCCTGCGCTGCTCCACTGGGGATTACGTTTCTAACACATGGTTTTTGGGATACACATTCAAACTGTAGCAGCAGGTTAGACCTTCAGAGAGAGGGAGAGATCATCCTCGCCTCCAGAGGAGAAGATGTCGTTTTTCTTCCAAGATTATCAAGAAGCCATAGAAAACAGTGATAACTGAAAGAGAACCCTGGATTGAAGGAGCCCAGGATGGTTACAAGACCTTTGGAAGTCCTAGCCTATGTCATATCAAATATATTCAATTTTTTAAATTGACAAATGAAAATTTTATATATTTAATGTGTACATGTTTTGAAATATGTATCCATTGTGAAATGGCTCAATTGAACTCATTTACATATGCATTATCTTATATACTTATCACTTTTTTTTTTTTTGAGACAGAGTCTCACTCTGTTGCCTGGGCTAGAGTGCCGTGGCGTCAGCCTAGCTCACAGCAACCTCGAACTCCTGGGCTCAAGCAATCCTCCTGTCTCAGCCTCCCGAGTAGCTGGGACTACAGGCATGCACCATCATGCTCGGCTAATTTTTTCTATATATTTTTAGCTGTCCAATTAATTTCTTTCTATTTTTTTAGTAGAGACGGGGTCTCGCTCTTGCTCAGGCTGGTCTCGAACTCCTGAGCTCAAACGATCCACCCACTTCGGCCTCCCAGAGTGCTAGGATTACAGGTGTGAGTCACCATGCCGGCCTATTTATCACTTTTTGTGGTGAGAAAACTTACAATCTATTCTCTTAGCAATTTTCATGAATGTAGTATACAATTATTAACTACAGTCACATGTTGCACAATAGATCTCTTGAACTCATTCCTCCCATCTAACTGAAAGTTTGACTCCTTTGACCTTCTCCCCAACCCCTTCACTCTCTTCACTGCCCCCGCCCTACCCGTAACCCTAAGTAACCACCATCCTGCTCTTCGCTTGGGCTTCGGTGCAGTGGCATCATCGTAGTTCACTACAACCTCCAATGCTTGGGCTCAAGCGATCCTCCTGCCTCAGCCTCCTGAGTAGATGGGACTACGGTGTGCAACACCAAACCCGGCTAGTTTTCTAATTTTTGTAGAGATGGGGTCTCACTCTTGCTCAGGCTGGTCTCCAACTCCTGTCCTCAAGTGATCCTCCCACCTTGGCCTCCCAAAGTGCTGGGATTACTGGCATGAGCCACCACGTCCAGCTTATAAATTCAGTGTTTTTAGATTCTGCATATAAGTGAGGTCATGTGATACTTGTCTTTCTGTGCTTGGCCTATTTCACTTAATATAATGTCCTCTAGGTTTATCCATGTTGTTGCAAATGGCAGGATTTCCTTCTTTTTTAAGGCTGATTCCATCTCTTGGCTACTGTGAACAGTGCTGCAGTGAATGAACATGGGAGTGCAGATACCCCTTTAACATACAGATTTCATTTCTTTTGGATATATACCCAGCAGTGGGATTGCTGGATCATCATGGTAGTTTTAATTTTTTGAGGAACCTCCATACTCTTTTCCATAATGGCTGTACTAATTTACATTGCCACCAACAGTGTGCAAGTTTTCCCTTTTCTCCACATCCTCGCCAACACATTATCTGTAGTCTTTTTGATAATAGCCATTTAGTGGGTGTGAGGTGATAGCTCATGGTGGTTTTAACTTAGGCTTCCCTTATGATTAGTGATATTGAGCATTTTCTCATGCATGTTTGGCCATTTGTATTTCTTCTTTTGAGAAATGTCTATTCAGATCCTTTGTCCATTTTTTAATCAAGTTATACGTTTTTTTGCTATTGACTTGAGTTCCTTATAAATTTTGGACATTAACTTATCAGATGTATGGTTTGCAAATATTTTCTTGCATTCCATAGGTTGCCTTTTCACTGTTGATTGTTTCCTTTCTTGTGCAGCTTTTTAGTTTGATACAATCTCATTTGTCTATTTTTGCTTTTGTTGCCTGTGCTTTTGGGGGTCACAGTCCAAAAAAATTGTCCAGAGCATTGTCATGGAGCTTTTCTCCTCTGTTTTCTTCTAGTAATGTTTCATATCTTACATTTAAGTCTTTAATCCATTTTGAGTTGATTTTTGTATGTGGTGTAAGGGTCTAATTTCATTCTTCTGTAGGTGTATATCCAATTTTCCCAACATCATTTATTGAGGAAACTTTTCTTCTCCCCATTGTACGTTCTTGACACCTTTGTCAAAAATCAAGTGACTATAAATGTGTGGATTTATTTCTGGGCTCTTTATTCTGTTCTATTGGTCTATGTGTCTGGGTTTTGTTTTTTTTTTTGCCAGTACCATGCTGTTTTGATTATTATAGCTTTATAGTATATTTTGAAGTCAGGTGGTATGATGCCTCCAGCTTTGTTCTTTTTGCTCAAGATTTCGGTAGTTATTTGGGGTCTTTTGTTAGTTCCATTCAAATTTTAGGGTTGTTCTATTTCTGTGAAAACTGTCATTGGAATTTTGACAGGAATTGCATTGAATCTGTAGATCACCCTGGGTAGTATGGACATTTTAGCAATATTAATTCTTCCAATCCATGAACATATCTTTCCATTTGTGTTTCAATTTCTTTCATCAATGTTTTATAGTTTTTAGTGTGCAGGTATTTCACTTTCTTGGTTTAATTTATTTCTAAGTATTTCTTTTTGTAGCTATCATGAATGAGATTGTTTTCTTATTTCTTTTTCTAATAATTTGTTGTTAGTGTATAGAAATGGCACTGATTTTTGTGTGTTGATTTTGCATCTTGAAACTTTTACTGAATTTGTTAGTTCAGATTTTTGTGGAATTATTAGGGTTTTTTATATCATGGATGTTGTCTGCAAATAGGGACAATTAAATTTCTTTCAATTTGGATGCCTTTTTATTTCTTTCTCTTGCCTAATTGCTCTGACTAGGACTTCTATGTTGAATAGAAGTGGTGAGAGGGGGTTTGCCTGTCTTGTTCCTGATCTTAGAGGAAAAGTTTTAACTTTTCACCATTGAGTATGATGCTAGCTGTGGACTTGTCATATATGTTCTTTATTGTGTTTAAGTACGTTCTTTTTATACCTAATTTATTGAGATCAAATATATTAAATTGAGCTCAAGTACCACATTAAATAGTAATTTTGCTTTAACAATTTTATGTTAAGTTTTGTAATTGTTTTTGAAGTTAATCTCATTTTGCAGTGTCTTATCTTTCGGCACCGTAATATTTTTTCAGGTTGCTAACAGCTTTTAAAGGCTTGAAGGTCTTTAGCACTGTGTCTGGCATGCCCAGAGACGAATGGCTCAGAGACCCTGAGAGACTTTCGCTGGAGCCCCAGGACAGTGGAGCACTGACCTTCAAGAGTGAGAAAGGAGACCCTGGCAAAAGGCAGCATGCCTTTTATAGGGCCAATATAGGGCCAGAGGTAAGAGCCCCAGGGCTGAGGGCACCCAAAGGGAGACACCCCAAAACAATGAGGACACTGTGGGCTTCCTAAGCCAGGTAGCCACAAAGAGGCTGTGGACAATCCACTGACTCAGCAGGCAGGGAGTATCACTGTGTCCTGTGAAGAACACCAGAATACAGTTGGTCCTCCATCTGTAGGTCTTACACCCAGTGATTCAACCAACTGTGGATAGAAAATATTGGGAAAAAGCCAATAAACAGTAATAGGCCAAGCACCGTGGCTCACACCTATAATCTTAGCACTCTGGGAGTCCAAGGTGGGAGGACCACTTGAGGTCAAGAGTTTGAGACCAGCCTGAGAAAGAGACCCCATGTCTACAACAAACAGAAAAATGTTAATAGCCAGGTGTGGTGGCCAGTGCCTATAGTCCCAGCTACTTGGGAGGCTGAGGCAGGAGGATCGGTTGAGCTGAGGAGTTTGAGGTTACAGTGAGCTGTAATGACACCACTGCACTCTAGCCTGGGTGACAGAGAGAGACTCTGTCTCAAAAAAATAAAAAATACAAAAAACACAAATTTAAAAATACAGTATACCAACTGTTTACATGGCATTTACATTTTATTAGGTTTACATAACCTAGAGATGATTTAAAGTATATGGGAAGATGTGCATAGTTACATGCAAATATTATGCCATTTTATATAAAGGACTTGAGCATTTGTGGGTTTGGAATCCTCAGGGGGTCCTGGGACCAACCCCCGACCACACTGTACTAAACACAGCAACTTCAGGGGCTTGTAACCAGATTACATAAGCCCACGCCAGAGCCACTGAAGATGCAGGAGGAATGGGATGCATCCTTCCAGCTAACGCGTGTAGGTTTACTTGACCGTGGAATGCCAGGGGAGAAAAACTGCCATTTTTGGAACATTTATCAGCCTGTTGAGGGCAGCTACAGTCCCACTGACTTCAGAAGACCCTTTTGTCAGTTTTGTAGGAAGTGGATTAAGTACGCCTCTGAGGTCTTCTCTTCGCGGGTAGCGCGTTGGGGAAGTATATTTAGCGTCGGCCCCCAGCTGCACACCTTTGCTGTGGCGTTCCAACTGAGGCCTCGGTCTCCCCAGGTCACTCCCAGTCAATGACTAACCACAACAGGACACTGGCACCTTGCCATTTCTGCCCAACGCAAGACTCCGTAATGGCCGATCTTCGTGCTGCAACCGCTTTGCTGGGCTGCTCAGGCCTTTGTCAGAGCTGCCCGGCAGTCTGGGGCTCTTCCTCCCCAGCCCGCCCTTCCCCACTTCTTCACAGATGTCAGACCTGCATCGCCGTCTCAAGGCCATCCCCGCCTACTCCGAATTCGTCTCCCCTTTGTTTTCCACAGGTACTTCCTCCAGTAAATCCTTTGCACTTCTAACTTTACCTTGGCATCTGCTTCCTGAGAACCCAAACTGATACAGCTGCCAACCCACACAAGTGACTGGGCAAAGCCTACCAGCTCACTCTTGTGAAATGTGAAGGTTTTAAAAACCCTCCTGACGTGTAGCCAAGGGAGGGCACTGAAAAGAAATGCAGTGTTCCATCAGATGGCCGCAAAAGAACGTGGACTCCTGTAAAGATGGGTTGACATCTTCTGGGGGTTTATTTCACCGTTTACCTCTGACAGAATGGCTGAAGAGGAATCATCCTGGGAGCTGGTTGTAATACTATTTATTTAAAAAATATTTATCATTTATTAAGTAGTTATTATGTGACAGGAACCATGATAAGAGCTTTCCATACATTGTTTCATTCAATACTTACACAATTCTAATACGTATCTCCATTGTTCAGATAAGGAAATGAAGTTAATTAGATGTTGAGCGTGGATTTGAATTGAGAACTGTTTGATGCCAAAGCTAACGCTCTTTCACCTTTAACTCTCTCTCTCACATGCACAGCATGTGATGCATATTTAAAATCTGAGATTCTAAGGAAGAAAAAAATATATGAACTAGGGAGAAACATGAAAAAAAACAAATACAGAAAAAAATGAAGCCGTCGAATAAAACTGGCCTAGAAATTTGTAAAGGCAAAGAAGAGAAAGTAAAGGTGCGGAGGTTTTGTAGGAAAAGTTTTAAATGTCTTGATCTGTGACTAATTATAAGGTCTTGGACATATGCTACCTCTCTGGGTCTGTTTTTATAAATCTTTGAATGAGATGATTGATCAGATGGTCTCTAGATTTCATTTCACCTCTAACATTATATATGTTCTTAGATGGAGCTTTTTATTTATCATTTTGTATACAAACTAAAAATGTTCATAGTTTTCACCAAATCCCACAAGAAGTAAAATGATCTGTTAGGTCCCAATGTGAACAGTGGATTTCATACTTCATCAGGAGAAGCCAGGATCCCAAGTGGACGTGATACCGGCCAGGGGTTTCTTACACACAGGCTCTACCAAAAGTCACTGTCAGAAAAAGTTTGCCCATTGTTGCGTTAGGCTCTTGTTTGACGTGAAGTCCTCATGAGTTATCACTATGCTTTTCTTTGTGGTGGTTAAAACTGGCATGAAAGCAAAACACTTAATCTTGTAACTTTCAAACAGTAAATAATACCATTACCTGATTATAAGACAGGTTTTTTTTTTTTTTTGTGAGAACAGGGACATGGAATATGTGAAAAGTGCTTTGAAGAATAACTTAAAAAGCCTATGAGTCTTTTTCCATCTTTGTTGTTTCTCTAGATCTGCAAATGAGTACATTTTCTTTAACTACTAATTGCTGTTTGGTCAACCTTTAGGAAAAGGTTAAAAGGCCACTATCAGTAGAGAGGGCAAGAGGAGGAATGCACAACCCGGAGAAGCTACGGACTGGATTACCAACTTAGCCCTACAGCCTCATTCTGTCCTGAAGGGTTTCCCAGATAATGTAGGCAATGCAGATATGGAAAGCAGCGTGAGCATTTCCAGGAGGAATGGGATGAAGAAAAGAAAACAAAATACAATATTCTTTGAGAAAGAGGAATGTAAAAAACTCACTAGTTTACTATGTTAAAAAAAGATGGCACATTTATTGCTACATAAATGTTATATACATATTGTGTTTTCTGTTACAGTGACAGAAAAAAAATTTGAACTTCTTGCTGCTGGTTGAAAAGGTTTATCAATAATACCTTGAATTTGACACAGGATACAAATCTGCAATAAACCAACAATGGAAACTGGAGAACAAGATGAGAAGCAATTCATCTCGGACAATTAGCTCTTACGATACTCCATAGGTACTACACGGTATGCTAGAATCCTACTATGGTCTTAAAATGCTATTGTAAATTTCTGATATTAATGAACAGGTTATGGTAAATAACCCTACATTTTTACTACCTAATATAATAAAATAAAGTAAGAAACTTTTTACTGAAAACTTTTTGATTTCAAAAATCTAGAAAGAGTAATATTTAGAATTCAAGAAATTTTCTTACAAGATTATTGTATAAAAGACTAGCTACAGTGAAAAATAAGCCAAATGTTTTTTTCTTTCTATTTTATGAAGGAAAGCTTCTGAGCATACTGCAAAGTCTAATATAGCGAAAAAGACAACAAGCTCTGAAGAAAAAAGGCCAGGCAGTGGCATATGTTCACTCACACATCATAAGCAACAACTTCTGTTTAGCTGATTAACACTGAAATGAAGAACAAGGCCACAGAGTCTGATGTAATCGGAGAATATATGCAAATTAACGCAACCAAAAAGTCCACTAAGTTCACAAACGACTGATTTGTTAGGAATCATCCTGATTGGAGGATCAGAAGTTCTGTCTTAATTGTTTTTGTTCTTTCAAATTAACAGAAACCTTTAAGTAACATAGTGATTTGGGTCCTTTCTTCTGTGTGATTGCCATTGTTGATACTGGCTGTAAGGAATTATTAAGCCAAGATAACCTTGTTTAGTATGCTTTTCTCTCCCAGGGTTGTTGTGGTGGAAGACAGATTTCATGGAAGTTCAAAGTGATTATTAAAAAACAACTCCTAAGGATTAGAGACAGAGGGTACCTTAATGCACAGTATTAAGATGGACTGACAAGTACTGGTTTAATGCTAATCTGGCTCATCATTTTGGGACAGGGGCAGATGGTTTGCAGTTGATTAAATCACCCACTGAATTCCTCCCCATTGACCAGCCATCCAAATGACAGAGAAATAAAGGCTAGGATAAGGAAACACGGGTGACCATTGCTCTTGTATTCCATTAGGTAATTAGCCTCAGAGTGGTGTGTTCATTTATTACACTACCTGCCTTGGTGACTACTGGGTTTTGTTATGTTCACCCTAATTACAGCCTGAAAAATCGTCTTTGTATTTTAAATGTATTTTGTGCTTACTTACAGCTAACACTTTACAAGTACTGTATGTAGTACTTACTGCTTGGAAAACAAAGCAATTTCTAAAAAGTAGATTCTTCCCTTGTAATTTACACTCCTTGCTATTACAAGCTTTACTATGAGACCTAGAAGCTTGAAAAGTCTTGGTTATTATTAGAAATAAAACAATGTTTATTTGGGGGAAAACCTAGGGAACAAAATTTCCCCTTTTAAAATCTTAGCTAGGCTATGGTCACAGATGGTCTCTGCTTACCACTGTAAGGTGAGTGTGCAAAGCACACAGGGCTGCATGGAGGATTCTGGACTGTGACCATAAACTATTCAGATTCAGAGATCAAATATAACACCCACGAAGAGGAAAAAAAATGAATGAAAAAATGAGAACAAGAGAAATGCTATCCCAAGTAATATTTTCCTATTTCATGGAAAACACTATTCAATATGGCAAAAGGATAGGAGAGGGTAACAAAAGACTTTTCCCTTCCTTTTTAAGACACTAACAGGTATGCCGGGAATGCTAAGGGCCAATGGTTGTCACTGCTTTGTTCTCTGCACGTGAACAGCTTTAATGAATGCTGGCATCAGCTGAGTGTAGATCAGCTTTCCACATTAACTTTTTCCCTTTATATGTAGACCTTACAGTTCCATAACAATAAATAAAATTTGTAGTTACAATGCATTTGTCAATTCAGTTTAGGCACAAGGCAACTTCCACGGTGAGTGGAGAGATCGAGACAGTCTCTGATTGTGCAGAAGCGACATACTGCTTGCAACAAAGTGACATGTTGCAAACATCTCATGGGCTGACGTTCTATCTGATGAGCTTCCTATCTTCACTTCTGATGGAAGTGTTGACCAGTTGCTTTGATCGTAGGATTACATTTGAATTTCTTGCTTCAAGTGTTTTGTTTTTTCTTCTCCCTCCTGTCAGGTTTGTGTCTTCAGAAAATCTGAGTTGTCCAAGTCCTTATGAGGAGAGGTCACCTTCTATCTAGCCTACTGATAACTCCGGAACTGTGGCAGGGAGAGCCAAGGGAGAGAACACTACCGGTTAGTACAGAATTGATAAAAATAAACACCCCCCCTCCAAATAAAACAAGTTGGCATTCTTTATCTATACCCAAGTTTGCACTAAATTAGTAGTCTAAGTGAGTTATAAATGAGCTTGTTCCCTTTAGGGTATAATTAAAATGGTTTTACTTGATGTGTGTGGTTAGATTTCTAAAGGGGATCACGTGATTACAGAATCACAAGCTATAGGACATGACAGCTGTGGAATTTGCAAACCTTAATTGTAGCAACACTCAAACTGGCAATTCCTGAGCTCTGAGGGTCTACTCATCCATCGCTCAGCAGTAAGACAAGGCTAACGTATTTGTTTACTGCTGCTTCCTGCCAACCACACTGTGTTAATAGTTTACATCTGACCTGGAAGGGTCTCGGGTCAGGGACTATTTTGCATTAATTTTCATATTGGTCCCAGTTCCTGGTCCATAGTGGGTCCTCAATAAGTGTTTGTTCAATGAATTTATTAAGAAAATTTTACTGTAAAATTTTCCATTTTAACCATTTTTAATAGAAATAGTTTTAGGAAGAATCATAATCTTTCACTTCCTTAATAAACAATAACAACAGTATTGTTGAGTAATAAAGTGATCCTCTTACAGATGGAAAACTAAGATATACAAAGCTATCCGGCCTTACATTACATAAAGTCAAATTCTAGTACTTTTATAGCTAGTCATTCTGTGGTCGTTTCTTAGCAGCCGTTTTCCTACTGCCAAGGCTCTTGCTGCTTTTAATCTCCTATTTGGTTCTATAAAGAACTGAAAGTTATCACATGAAAACAGATAACTACCTTTCTGAAATCAGCAATCTTAACATATTCTAAGACAATAAACATTAATCTATAAAATCTATGGCACAAAGTGCATTAAATATGTGTCTCATAATTTTGAAGAATTAAATTTTTTTAAAAAAAATTCTTGATCCTTTTTTGATATGTGAGAATGCTCAAAATTTAATTTTAACCTAAATGGGGGAATTTCCACATTATGGAACGAGATTAAGGGAAGAGCTATGAAAGCAGTATGATAAACAATAGTAGTAAAGCATAGGAAGGAAACAGAAGACGACAGATGTGAGGTAGGGAGACATAGAGCTGAGGGAGAAAAAGCTAGAGACTTGGAAGAAGAAAAGTAGAAACGGGTATAATAAACGAGAGAGAGATGAGAAAAACGAGACACAGGTTCTGAGATAAGTTGAGAGCTGAATATCAAGTTCTGTTTTTCATAGCTTGGTATTAACAGTTGTCTAGGACCTAAGCATAAGAAGTTACCTCCCGTCACTCTTCTTTGAAATGATCTATCAATTTAGAAAGTCACTTCTGCACTGAGAAATAGCGGCGTGTTTTTATTTTAAAACTTTGAAGTTTATTTTTGAAACAAAAATTTACTTATTTTTTTTATGGTAGTCTGTATTTTCCACAGACTATGAAACAATGGCGTGGGTTTTAGGGGATCTATAAATTAACCAGCTCTTGCCTAAAGTCCCTTTAACATGTATAATTTGTTAGACTGCTGGGTATTTTTTGTGGGTGACATGGCTTGGAGTTTTCTTCAGTGTGCTGTTACAATCACAATTGACTTATTAAATAATTACACTAACTCTTCCTCCATTTTTCCCCAAATGAAATCTTCGGTTGTGGTCTAGTTTGATCTGCAGAGAGACATGTAGTGGTGGAAGGAACTAAATCCTTCAGGAAAAGGTGAAAGGTGAGTCACTAAGGTTTGTCATTTACTAAATCTTCTATCGAAGTCCAGATTTTCAGCTCAAAATGAGATAGCCACGAAGCTGACCAAATGAAATTGTACTTAATATTTTTTTCTGCTCCACACCTCCCAGTCATCTGCTTTTATTTACTACTTTTTTTTTTTTTTGAGACAGAGTCTCACTCTGTTGCCCAGGCTACTGTGCCGTGGCGTCAGCCTAGCTCACAGCAACCTCAAACTCCTGGACTCAAGCAATCCTACTGTCTCAGCCTCCCGAGTAGCTGGGACTACAGGCATGTGCCACCATGCCCGGCTAATTTTTTCTATATATATTTTTAGCTGTCCAATTA